>PVLA01013094.1:13612-39335 GCA_004027455.1 Hydrochoerus hydrochaeris | reverse complement strand
ATAAACTCTGTAGTACACAGGCCTCATGACATTCATCAGAATTTTGGTTGTGGTGTTGAAGAACTCATTTTCAGGCACCAAAGGATGGTTGTTGGACAGAATATGTCATGGACACTGAGTTAGCTGATGCTTCTGGTACTAGTAAGCAGAGTCCTGCTTGAATTTTTTGCTTTTCCTATGATTACAGGTCTGCCTTCTCCTTCAATGAACTAAGCTGGTTGCTGTCCTATGATTTGTTTTCTTTCCTGCAGTGAGTGACATGAATTAGGAGCTGAATGGAATACAAAGCCTGCTCCCATCACTCTAGTCAGTGCTTGGTTTAATTTCGATTATGCTCCCACAGGCATGGATAGTTGGAGGCTTGTGCCTTTGTTTTGTGCTCATGTGCGGGCACTGAAAATGGGCACTGGCAAGGATAGTCTGCAGACACAGAAACACAGGTGTCATGATTTGAAATGGATGGTTGTGCTGCTGCTCATTTTACTTTTCTCCCCAGGGCCACATCAGTGGAGACCAGTGCTTGCACCTGCAACTCCCTGAACCATGGCTGACTCACTGCTTGGGCCTGGGTCTCTATGCACACTAGGTCTTTATTTTTTATTTTCACCAAGACGATTTCTCAGTCATCCCTTCTGAGTGATTCTCAGTTACTCTGAGACCCTAGCCCATGAATATCTCCCTCACTCAAGTCCATGTCCCAGTGAGGAGAATGGGTAGACTGGAACCAATCCCAGCATACATGCTTCATCTTTCAAACTCATTAGATTCTTTCAAGGGGTGATATGTTCACCAGTGATCCTGACATGTAAGGAGTGCTGGGTGCCTGAGTGGCTCAGCATCCCTTTCTGCACTTCCCTGATTCTGGGCTTGATTTGGTGGATTACTCCTGCAGATTGCCTTACTGTATCTGGGTACCTGTGCCTCCTTCATTTCTGAGTGCCTGTACTTTCTTGTAAACATCTTCTAACCTTCCCTTATGCACTGCTGTCTATACTCAGCCCTTATGGCTGGTCTGTATATTTCTTCTTTGAGGGTTTACTGCTGACTCACTTGTTCATTTAATGATTAGGCTATTTTTTTGATGTTCAGGTTTTGGAGTTCTTTACATATTCTAAATATTAATCCTTGCTTGAAAGAATAGCTGGTAAAGATGTTGTCCCATTCTGTAAGATGTGCCTTCTGTTGTTTCCTATGCTGTAGAGAAGATATTTACTTTGTTGCCATCTAATTGTTTGTTTTACTTCCTTTGCTATTGTGGTCCTATTCAGGAAGTCTTTTCCTGTGTCTATAGCTTCAAGTGTGGTTCCTACATCATAGTTCAGCAGTTGTGAGCTGCCCAGTCTTATAGTAAAGACTTATATCCCTTTTTTTCTGATTTTAGCACAGAGTAAGTTCCCATTTCATTCACCTACAAGTGGTTAGTTTTCCTTGCAGCAATTGCTGCGAAGTATATCTTTTCTTTAGCACTTATTTTTGTCTTCTTTGTCATAAATCAAGTGGATTTAGGCAAATGAGATTGTGTCTATATGTTCTGTTGTATTTTATTTGGCTACCTGTCTGTATTGGTGAAAGTATTATGTTTCTGTTACTTGGCTTTGTAGTATGCTTTTAAATTTGATTTTGTGTTGCCTTAAGGGTGGGTTTTTTTCTTCTTAGGTTTGTATGGACTATTCTAGATCTTTTATGCCTCTCTATAAATGCTAGGATTGGATTTTCTTGTTTGGTGAGTCATGTTGTCAGTATTTTATCAGGGAGTATATGGGATATTTAGATTCGTTTTACTAATGTGGCCATTTTGAAATATTTCTTCCAGGACATGAACAAGAGAGATTTTTCCATTTTCTAATGTCTTCCACAGAAGTTTTTAAGTGCTTTGTACAATCCATTTCTAAGGTCTCCCACCTTATTTGACAGGTTGAATCCTATTTCTTTTTTGAAACTATTGTCAATAGAACCATTTTCATTTCATTTTTGGTGGTTCATTGTGGTACACAAACCAGTTACTGATTTTTTTGTGGCTATTCTGTATCTTATCACTTCACTGAATTTGTTACATTTAACTGTTTCCTGGTTGAATTTTTAGAGTCTTTTACAAAGAATCATGTGATCAGCAAATAGAATTTGAATTCTTCCTTTCTTATTTGTAAACATTTTATTTCTTTTTTTATTTAAAGAGAAAAAAAACATGTATTAGGTAGAGAAAATACATAATTTAGAAAAATATAAACAGTAAGAAATCACTAGTTGATAAATTACATATTGTCCTCTTAGAAATAGTTGTTCAAGTTACAAAATTAAAACATACAAAGTAGATATTCATTCAGACTGTAAACAGCTACAGATGCATGAGTCTCTATATGTATTTCTATAAACATAAAGCTTTAAAATCTTACTGAGATAAAGTAAATAATACCTAAATAAATATCATATCTGAGGATTTAAAGACACTTTTTTAATTTAAAGAGAAACAAAAGCATGTAAAGGGTAGAGGTAATACAGAATTCCCCAAAAAAAGATAAGCAATAAAAAATCACTAGTTGATAAATTACATATTGTCCTCTTAGAAATAGTTGCTCAAGTTACAAAATTAAAGCATACAAAGTATATAATCAAACAGTGAGAGTGCAAACAGCTATGCATGCATGAATCTCTGCATGTATTTCTATACTTTCTGTATTAGAGGGAAGAACAAACATAGCAAGACAAAACAAAAAAATTCTTATAAAAATATGAAATCAAAAAGTCATATAAAACCATAGTACAAGGTGATTACAATGATTACTGTGTTGTTTCTTATTATCTTCAACAGAATGTCTACATCACCAGGCACAATTGAATATAGCAGTATAATTGAGTATATCAGTAAATAATAATCATAGTAAAAATAAAACATTGCAGACATTATAGATCTTCAAAGGCAGGTAATAATCAAACCATGGTGGATATTCTAATGGATCTTGCCATCTTAAGTGCCATTGCCAATACTCTCAGACTTCATACTATCAATCATAACAGCTTGGAAAAAAATCTATCAATACAAAACTGCATTCAAACAAACCAGATTCAATTACAATCAATCATGGTAAAACTGTGTATGTTTTACAGAACTATAGATTAAGTTAATAGGAAATTAAGGATGATTACCATACTATGTCCTGTTATTTTTGGGATTACTTTCTGTGCCCTCAAATCTACTACAGGTAGAATGACTGGAACAGAATATAATACATCTAAGCAGAGCAATGTGAGTAATGTGGGTTTTAAATCCTGGTGCACTATTAACAATATAGCATATCAAGGCCATCTTTGTTAGAGTTTCTAGTTATCCTTCTCTGCCTCATTTCTGCCATGCTATTTTCCTGCCTTTGTTTGTTTACTTTTCTACTTCATTCTACTTCCTGCCCCATGCATTGAGGCCTTTCTGCCACTGTTCCTAAAATCCTGGTATTTTTTTTCTTTCTCTCTAGAATGTCCTTCAGTATTCTCAGTAGGGTTGGATTGGTGGTCACAAACTCCCCCAGTTCCTCTATGTCATGGAAGCATCTTGTTTCTCCATCAACTTCTAGTGACAGTTTTGCAGGGTATGTCAATCTGGGATGGAGGTTATTCTCTTTCAGTGCTTTGCATACTTCACTCCAAGCTCTTCTTGATCTGATGGCCTGTGTTGAGAAGTCAGCCATGATTCAGATCGGCTTACCTTTATAGGTAATCTGTTTCTTTTCTCTGATGGCTTTTAATATTCTGTTTTTATATTGAATTTATGATATTTTGATTATTATATGTCTGGGTGTAGATCTGTTTTGGTTGTATGTGGCTGGGGTTCTGTATGCCTCACACAACTGAATGTCATTTTCTTTTCCCATGCTTGGGAAGTTTTCTTTAATTATTTCTGGAATAGCCTTTGTACTTGGCCTGCATGTATTCCCCCTTCTTCATTCACACTTCTTATTCTTAAATTGTAGATTCTCTTGTCATCTTCTAGGCTTTATATTGTTACTGCTTGTTTCCTTGTTATTTTTAAGAGATCTTTCCTTTCATGATCACACACTGCCAACTTGTCTTCAAGTTTTGATAGTCTATCCTTAGTTTGTTTTAAGGAGTTTTGCCAGCTTTCAATGGAGTTTTTAATTTTCTGGTAGTCTCTTTGAATCTGCTTCATGAATTCTATATTTTCTTTATATTCTTTATCAAATGTTTCTCTCCTTTTTTTTGTGTTCCTCCCTTCTTCCATCTGTATCATCCTGAGAGATACTTGCTGAGAGCATTTCTTTTATTACTCTACTCATATCCTGCTTTACCTGATTTAATATTTCAGTTTTGAGCTCGTCTACAAGGTCCTGAACATATCTCTTAATGTCCATTGAAGCCATTTCTGATATTGTGTGTTTGCCACCATCAGTTACCCTTGTTTTTCCTTCTCCTGGTTCAGTGTTCTCAGGGTTCTGGGCTGGGGGCATCCTCCTGCCTCTCTCTCCTGTCATGGCCCTGGCTTCCTCCACCCAGGTTACAGTGTAGATCCCAGAACCCTTCCCTGTTGGCCAAGTTCTTCTGAAGCACACTGGTGAGGGACCTCTGCCCTGTGCTGCCTGCTCTTGTCACTGAGGTGTAAGTAGGCTGTTTATGCCTGCCCCTCCCCACTGGGCCAACCAAACTTCAGGGGCCTTTCACCCAGTTAGTGCATGCTAGGCACAGTGAATTGATTTGGGGCAGCTCATTGGGTCCTGGCCAGTGGCATGACCCAGTCCAAGCAAATCCCACTAATCTGCTCTGGGAAGGGAGGAACCAACTGGAGTCACTGTCACTCCCATTTCAGGCTCCTCCTGCCTGATTCCAACATGTCACCCATTTGGTTGAACCCTTCCCATGTGGGGGGTCTCATTCCCAGCACGGACCATGGATTAATGAAAGTCCCTTTACTGGCTCTGCTTTACATTGGGCTCACAAAACCCCGACCTCAGCACTGAAGTTCTTCCTGCAAGTGGTGGCGGGAACAAGTCTGGGTGGCTCTGCCAGCCAGTGCAGATCCAAGCTGGTGCACACTTGCCAGGTCACCATGAAAATGCTGTGTCCCACAATCTTCAGCTGTCTCAGTTGTAGTCCCAAAGTATTTAAAAGCTTTTTTATGTTTTAATTTTTTCCTGTGTCAAGAGGATCCATCTCCCCCTGTCTGGGTCTCTCCAGGGTGCTTTATTATGGTGTAAGAGTTGTTTCTCCTGGGAGACTTTGTATTTTGTTGCTCACTGATCAGCCATCTTGTCTTCTCCTACATTTTATTTCTTTTTCTTGTTCAATTACATATATTAAAATTTAAAATACAACATTGAATGGGAGTGACAAGAGCAGACATAATTGTCTCATCCATAATTTTGGAGAATATGCTTTTAGTTTTTATTACATTAAAGATGTAATTACAAATAAGCAGGCATTTGCAATTTTCACATAGAATTTTTATCATTTTGAAGAAAGATTGTTTTAACATAATTGCTACAGGATTTTTCCATGATAAAAGAATGTTAAATAGTTTCAAATTCAGGTTCTACATATAATGAGATAATGATGTAGTTTTTGTCCTTGGATTTCTTTGTGTGGAGTACTACATTTATTGATTTACATGAGTTGAAACATCACTGCAACTTTTGGTGTCACATGATTGATCATGTTATACGATCATTAAGGTTTTGAATTTTGTTTTAAAGAATATTACTCTTGATATTTATATCCATAAAAGCAAACTAGAGATAAATATCCATGGTTATATTCACCATGGATATTTATCTCTAGTTTGCTTTTATGTATAGTATTTACTTTTCATAGCAGGATAACATTACTATTGGTAATTTCTACAGGTTAATTACTTCATAGAAATCTTTTCAAAGTAGTCTTTCCTTTTTGTTTTTTAACAATTTTAGAAAAGTTTGGTGTTAGTTTTTCTTCAAATTTTACAAAATTCGGAGGCAAATACACCAAATCTTGGGCATTGCTTCATTGGGAGTTATTCATTATTATTTTAGTCTTGTTTCTTGTTATGAATCTGTTTAAAATTTTGTCTTGTTTCTTCAATATTCCTTTATCATATATGTCTGGGAACTTACACATTATGTATAGATTTTCCAATTTATTGTAATATGTCTTAAAATTAATGTCTAGATTCAGTCTCTGGCATGAGGTAATTTCCAGCATACAGGGAAGGTTTGGACCATTGCTCAGAGCCTGAAAGACCCAGATGTACCTCCCAAATCATCACAGGCTGCACTGAAAATCTCTGTAGGCCTAAATGGCCCATGCCCAGGGACCCCAGGGTGAAGACAGGTGCCTACATTCAGTCTCCAGTAGCAGGTAATTTTCATGGCACAGGGAAGACTGGAAACATGTATCAGAGCCAATAATACACCCCCTAGACTCCCAAATCACCAGAGGCCACTCCAGTGGCCTTTGTGGGCCTAACTGGGACATAATTTGTGACCCCCAGAATGCATTGAGCCTCCTGTATCCCTTGAATGAGTTGGAAGTGCATGAGTTGATTTCCAATGCATGGGGAATCTTTGGAACATTGCTCAGATCCTGAAAATATAGGAAAATGACAAAGTGAAAAAACAAAATGCAATCTCAAACCACCAGCCTACCCAAAGCAAGGCTAGATGTCATGGACATAGAAGGAAATGCAAGTCATACACCTGAAATACCTGAAATCATAGCAACTGAAGTACAGAAACAACTCTCAGAAGCTATAAAAGAACTCAGACTAGAAATAATGTCTGAGGCAAAAGAATAAATGATAAATGCAATAAAAGAAATGCTGAACACATCTGAAGAAGACATAGGTAAAAAATTAGAGAAACAATGCAAAAAGATGGAAACTTTGAATGAAAAATATGAGAAACAAACAAAATGCATGAAGCAGATTCAAAGAGAGATACAGAAAATTAAAAATTCCATTGAAAACTGGCAAAACCACCTCAATGAAAGTGAAGATACACTTTCTGACTTCGAAGACAAGGTTAAAGCTAGTGAATGGGAAAGGAAGAAACTTTAAAAAAATAAAAAGGAAGCAGAAAATAACATTTAAACAGCTACAAGCGGTTGCAAAGAAGAACAATATAAATCTATTAGGTAAAAATGAAAAAACGGGACAAGATAAATGATATCAAGAGGCTATTTACAGAAGCAATAGCTGAAAATTTCCCAAAAGTGATAATGGAAAGGACACACAGCTCAGTGAAGCATATAGAAATCCAAATAGCCATAACAAAATAAAACTACATCGAGACATATATTAAACACCATCCCAGAAATTCAACATAAAAAAGACTATTAAAAGCTGTTAGAGAGAAAAGACAGATCACCTATAAAGAATTATAGCAGACTTCTCAACACAACAGTGAAATCACAGAGTATGGAGTGAAGTACTGCAGATCCTAAAGCAAAATGACTTAAAAGCCAGATTGATGTACCCTGCCAAATTATCCTTCAAAATGGATGGAGAAATAAGATACTGCAAAGAAAATAGAACAGCTGAATAACTTTATGACCACCAAACCAATCCTGCAAAGAATACTCAAAGACATTCTAGATACACATAGGAAAAAACCACTAAGGCAAACAATTAAACAGACTGGAAAGATAAAGAATCAACAACAGAAAGATTACATGTCAAAAATAAACCATTATGTATCAGTTATAACTATTAATGTAAATGGCCTCAATTCACCAATTAAAAGAAACAGGCAGAATGGATGAAGAAACCACATCCAACCATATGCTGTCTAAAAGAAACCCATCTAACACAAAAGGGAATTCATAGAATGAAAGTCAAAGGATGGAAAACAATACTGCATGCAACAAGAACACAAAAACAAGAGTATCTATTATGTTTGCAGACAATGTGGACTTCAAACCAAAAATGATTCAAAGAAATAAAGAAGGTCACTAAATACTAGTTAGGAGAAAACTTCAAGAGGAAGAGATTACAATCTTAAATATCTAAGCATCAAATTCGTGAGCACTCAGATATACAAAACAAATCATAACAGGAATGAAAAATTTAATAAGCAATAAAAATTATAACAGAAGACTTACACATGCCATTAACACAAAGAGACAGATCAACTAAACACAAAAATCAGCAAAGAAATAGCAGAACTGAATCACACTTGAGAACAAATGTACTTTGTGGACTTATACAGAATGGTCAACCCAAAAACACTAGAATATACATTCTTCTCAGCAGTACATGAACGTTTTCTAAATTAGACCATATATTATCCAATAGAATATGGTTAAGTATGCATGTTATTGGGTCATAGTGCTGTGAAATTATATATTAATGACAAAAGAAACGGTAAAACACTACAAACATATGGAAATTGAATAATACATTGTTGAGCAATCAGTGTGTCACAGTAGAAATTAGAGAAGAAGTTAAAAAATATCTAGAAGCAACTGAAACTACAAATACAACTTACTGGAACCTGTGTGATGCAATGAAAGCAGTACTCAGAGGAAGAGTTATTGCTGTGAACTCCCACATCAGGAAAACAGAAAAAAGACAAATAAACAATCGGATGCAACACCTCAAAAATCTCAAAACAGTAGAAAAACTCAAGCCCAAAGCTAATAGCAGGTTGGACATTACAAATGTCTGTGTAGAAATCCATGCAATAGAGAGTAAGAAAACAATACAAAGAATCAATGAATCAAAGAGTTGGTTATTTTAAAAAATAAATAAAATTAATATGCCTATAGAAAATCTTATTTACAAAAAGGAAAGAAAAAACTAAAAATCATGCAATAAGGAATAAAAAGTGTGAAGTCACTATAGATCCTGTAGAAATATAGATCATCAATACCTATTTTGAAAAATTCTACTCTTACAGGCTTGATAACTCAGAAGAAATGGACAGATTCCTGCAAACATATGAATTACCAAAGCTGGGTCAAGAAGATATAAAACCATTGAATAATCCAATGTAAATTAATTAAATTGAAAATGTAATTAAATTCTTACCAACAAAGAAAAGCTCAGGTCCAGATGGATTCACTGTGGAATTCTACAAGAAATACAAAGAAGACTTAATGCCAGCACTGCTCAAAATCTACAATGAAAATGAAAGTGTAGAAATGCTCTCTAACTCAT
This sequence comes from Hydrochoerus hydrochaeris, assembly GCA_004027455.1. Taxonomy (NCBI): domain Eukaryota; kingdom Metazoa; phylum Chordata; class Mammalia; order Rodentia; family Hydrochaeridae; genus Hydrochoerus; species Hydrochoerus hydrochaeris. The sequence goes on along the minus strand of PVLA01013094.1, from coordinate 30,202 downwards.
TCCTGGAAGCAAATATTACTCTAACACCAAAACCTGAGAAAGACACAACCAAACCAGAGAACTAAAGGCCAATCTCCCTAATGAGCATAAATGCAAAATTTCTCAATAAAAGAGTGGCAAACAGAATGTCGCAAATCGTGAAGAAGATTATACACCACAACCAAGTGGGATTCATCCCAGGAATGCAGGGATGTTTCAACATATGCAAATCAATAAATGTAAGCCACCATATCAACAGAGCAAAAATAAGCATCACATGATCATTTCTATAGATGCAGAAAAGCTTTTGATAAGGTCCAACACTTATTTATGATAAGAACCTTACAGAAAATTGGAATTGAAGGTCTTTACCTCAAAATGATAAAAGCTATCTATGACAAAACCATCAACCAGTATCATATTAAATGGCCAAAAACTGAAAGCGTTTACCCTAAAATAAGGAAGAAGACAAGAATGTCCATTATCAACACTCCTATACAATATAGTGGTGGAAATACTAGCCAGAGTAATTAGGCAAGAGAGAGAAATAAAGATAAAAAAGAAATTAAATTATCATTATTTGCAGATGACATGATACTCTACATAGGAAACCACCAAAATTCCAATGAAAGGCATTTAGGGACAATAAATACATTCAGTAAGGTAGCTGGATAAAAAGTCAACACTCAAAAATTAATAGCATTCCTATACACTAACAGCAAAATATCTGAGTGAGAAATAAGAGAATGCACACCCTTCAAAATAGCACCCCAAAAAAATGAAATCCTTAGGAGTCAATGTAACAAAATAAGTAAAAAATCTATTCAGGTAAAAGTATATACTCTGATTAAAGAAATTGAATAGAACCTCAGGAAATGGCAAGACAACCCTTGTTCATGGATTGGAAGAACAAACATCTGAAAATGGTAATTCTTCCAAACCTGTTACACAGATTTAATGCAACTCCAATCAAAATACCACTAGCATACCTCACAGATCTAGAGAAATCACTCCTAAAATTCATCTGGTACCAGAAGAGACCTTGAATAGCAAAGGAAATTCTAAGTAACATAGGCAGGGCTGGAGACATCATAGTTCCTGACTTGAAATTTTACTACAAATCTGCTGTATTAAAATCAATATGATACTGCAATACAAACAGACCTGAAGATCAATAGAATACATTAGAAGATACAATTACAACCAGAAACACACTCAGACACCTTATCTTTGATAAAAGCACCAAACACATTCACTGGAAGAAAGATGTTCTCTTTAATATTTGGTGCTGGAAAAATTGGCTCTCTGTGTGTTGAAACCTAAAACTAGACCCATGCCTATCACCATGTTCTAAACTAAAATCTTATTGGATCAAAGATTTTAAAATTAAAACACAAACACTAAATCTTTTGGAAGAAAAAATAGGTAGAAATCTTGAAGACACAGATGTAGTTACAGAATTCCTAAAAAAAATCAAACTACATGGGAAATACTTGCCATGATCAACAATTGAGAGTACATCTTACTAAAGAATTTTTGCATGTTAAAAGAAATCTCCAGCATAGTGAAAAAAACCACACAAATTGGGAAAAAAATCTTTACTGTCCCTCAGACAAAGGACTTTTGTCTAGAACATATAAAGAATTAAAAAAATTAGGATGCTTAAATTCAAAGACCCAATCCAAAAATGGGTATGTGAAATGAATACACAGCTCCCAAATAAAAAGATACAAAAGGCAAATAAATACATGAAAATATGTTCAACATCATTGGTCATTAGAGAAATGCAAATTAAACAAACACTGAGATTTCATCTCATTCCAGAAAGAATGGCTATGATAAAGAATACTACCAACAACAAATGCTGGAGAGGTTGCAGGGTAAAAGGAATTCTTCTGCAATGTTGGTGGGAGTGTGGATTGGTGCAACCACTGTGGAGGTTAGTCTAGAGGTTCCTCCAAATGCTGGGATTGGAAGACCCATTTGACCTAGCTAGTCCCCTTCTGGGCATACTCCCAGAAGAACTGAAAACATCATACCACAGTGATAAATGTGCACCCATATTTATAGCAGAACAATTTACAATAGTCAATCTTGGAAATAACCTAAATGCCCATCAACTAAGGCATGAATAATAAAAGTTGTGGTATTTTTATGCAATAGAGATTATTCAGCTATAAAGAATGATCATGTTGAGATATTTATAAATAAATTGACACAACTTGAGACTATATTCATAAGTGAAATAAATCAAACTCATGTGAGTAAAAACCATATTGTCACCTTAATGCAAGAAATAGTAAGAGTACATATGATAAAAAGCCTCAATATATACCGTGAAAGGATAAGAATCTGCTCAAGAGGAAAAAAATAATATCTCTGGGAAAAGGAGGAAAAAGGAAAAGGAAGGGAAAAGAAAAAATATCTAAAACTGTATAATCATCCTTAGGATAACTAAGATGGCTGTACTACATAAGTTCTTGGAGCAAAACAGCTAACGTCCATAGGATTGGAAAAAATTTTCACTTTAGTGTCTGCAGATCTGAGGAACTCTTGAGGAACATTATGTAAAATAACAACCCTAGTTATGCTCCTATCCCTTGTTTTGAAGACCTATATGGTCATTGTTTTGGGCTCTTTGCTGTTGTTATTTATTTGTCTTTTTTGTTTCGTGTTTTTCTAGCAATTTGTTTGTTTTGGTTTGTTTTTCCTCCAATACAGAAAATATAGGTATACTTGTAGAGGCTTATACATGTGTAGGACTTCCCCTAAACAGTATGCATGAATCAATTATATTATGTGTGATGAAATGAACAGCTACTTTGAAGAAAAAGAGCATTATTTTATCCTTTGCAGATATCGTATCGTACTGCTGTGAAATCCAATAACATTATTCTTAGTTCAGAGTGGTTTTAGCCTGTTTTGTACTGTTTAATTTTGATATACATAAAGGTATTGACAGCTAATTTGAACGAGAACAAAAGACATTACAGAAAACATTGTTGATTTTCCTATTACCTGGTTTTGAAGGCCTATAAAGACTTCATCCTGGTATGATCAGTTTGATACCATTTTGTTTTATATGAATTCATTGTTTGTGAAGATATGGGCAGCTATTTGGAAGAAAACAGAAGACATTGCCATAACCATGGTAGATATCCTAGTATCTTTCATGGAAACCTGTGTCACTTACATCATTTTCTTCAGATCTTCTTTGTTCTGTTTTGTTATGTCTTGTTTTATGTCTTTAAACTAATAAAAACAAAGTAATTTCTAGTAATTCTTTGGACTTCAGTGATATCTGTTGTGATTTTACCTTTCTGAGTTCTAAATTTACTAGTTTGGTACTTTTCCTTCTTTCTTTTTAAAGTTTGGCTAAGGCTTTACTAATAAGATTTATGTTTCAAAGAGCCAACTCTGTGATCCTTTGATAATTTGAATTGTTATTTGTCTCTATTTCACTTAAAATCTGTTCTGATCTTTACCATTTCATTTCTTTTACAATGCTTGAGTTTGGATTGTTCTTTTCATTAGGATATTGAGATGCACCATTCATTTATTTATTCAACATTACAGTTTTTCTGATATAGGCACTCATAATTATAAATTTCTTTCATATGACATCTTTCTTTGTAGTTCAGAGACCTTGATAGGTTGAGTTGTCATTACAATTTGAATCTAGGAATTTAATTTATTCTTTGGTATGTTCAATGACCATTGGTCATTCAGCAATGTATTATTCAACTCCTGTTTTTGTCCACTATCTATAGTATCTTTCCTTATTGATTTCTGTTTTAATTTCATTGTGATAGTATATGATGAGATCATATGAGACAGGTTGAAATTTTTTATGTATTTATGTAAATGTGCTTCATACCTTAAAATGTGTTTATTTCAGAGAAAGCTCCATATGCTGCTGAAAACAATATGTAAATTTTTGCTGTATTAACACTATAAATATCTATTAATTCCATTTGATGTATACTGCAGTTTATCAGTAAGATCTCTTAGTTGATTTTTTTCTGGTAGAGCTCTTTGTGAAAGTGAGAATTGAAGCTACCCACTGTGATTATATTCTGCTCCATCTAACCATTCATTTAGTGTTTGTTTCATAAAATCTGACACACCAAATTCTTGGTGCATGTATATTTAAAATTATTATAACTATTTGATGATTTTTTTCCATAGCCAAGATAGTTCAACCCTCTTTATCTCTTCTTATTAGTTTTAGATGGAAGTCTAGATTTTGAATATAAATAAAGCCACACTGGGATGAAACATACTTGGTCATGGTGTAAAATCTTTTTAATGATTTGTTTGACCAATGTGTGAGGATTTTTTTTTATCCATGTTCATTAGAGTTTGGCTTGTAGTTTTTTGCTGTTGTTGTTTGCTTGCATCCATGTCTCCCATCTCATTCAGGGTAAAGATAGCTTTCCAGAATAAGTTTGGGAATACACTTTTCATTACAATTTCATTATTGTGTTTGAGGAAAGTTGGAATTAGATCTCCCATAACGATTTGTGGAATTTGATTGTTAATCATTCAGAGGCTGGGCTTATCTTATGTTTAGGATTTGATTGAGACTTAAGTGTTATTATCAATTATTGGATAAGTTAAGATTTTAAGACTTGTTGAGTCAGTTTCAGTAATTCATGTGTATCTAGGAGTCTCTCCATTTCCTATGAATTCTCCATGTAATGGTGCATATATTTGTGAAATAATCTGGATTTCAGTATTTTCTATAATGATGTCATTTTTACACTTATAATTGTATTGATTTGTGTCTATTTTTTGTAATGATGATCAAGCTCACTGATTTGTGTCTTTTCTTGACTTTTTTGGTAAGATTGGCCAATTGAAGGCAGTTGATAATGAAAAGTGTGATATTTCATGGACACTAAGAGCAACATGACTGTGACAACCACTTCATGCATTTGCATTTCAATATATTTGGGAATAGAGAAGAAATGGATAGATTCCTATATTGTGAGTACTACAAATTTAAAACAAGAAAACATGAAGACACTTAATAGCCCAAAGAAAATCTCAGGAAATGAAATAAAAGCAGCAATAAAGAAAAAAAAATAACTGTATTAACTAAAAAACCCCTAAATCTAAAGGATTCACTTTTGAACTCATAAAGAACTGCAGGAAAGATCTAATACCAGAACTTATAAAATTCTAATAAAATGGAAAGGGAAGAAGTATTTTTAGGGCCATTCCTGGAAGCTAGCATTAATCTCATTCCAAAAGTATAGAAGGATCCAGCTAAACAAGGGAACTATATGCCAATCTCTTTAATTCACAAAAAAAGAAGGAAAAAAATCAAATCATCATCTCACTAGCTGCAGAAAAATTCACTGACAAAATCCTATATCTTTTCAGAATAAATACTGAAAGAAAAGAGAAGAACCTTGTATCAATCTGGTTTACCAAGTTATGAGAAACCTACTACCAAACTAGCTGCATTACAATAGCTGTGGTTATGCATTTCCTGAAAAAAAATCCCTAATCTTGGTTTGAGTGGCAGAAATCAATAGTATTGAAGTCTGGGTGGAATATAGAGAAAATAAGAAGGTAGATCTGCTGCTGCCACCTTCTCTCTTCTGTACCATAGTGTATTAAAAAAAACATTTCTCCTTAAACTTACATGTGTTGGGTATGTTGCTCTAACAATAAGAAAATAACTAAGGCAGTACTTGAATCATTAATCACAGCAATAAAGCACAAGAAAAAGAGATATGTATGGAAAATTATTATTCATTTCAGATGACAAAATACTGTTCTACTGTAAGGATTGTAATTAGTACCAAAATGAGTAATGTAATTGGAAGAATATTAATACATATAAATAAAGAGCACTTTTCTCCTACAATAATAACTCATATAGAATGGAATTAGGGAAAACATATTACTCACAGTATCATCAAAACAAATTAAATATATATGATTTAATCCAACCAAGTGAATGAAAAACCTCTACAGTAATAACTATAGTACTCTGAGAAAGATGCACAAGGAGGACAATAGTAAGTGGGAAGACATCCCCTATTGCTGGAAAGGCAGAATCCAATTAAAAAAGCACTTAATTTAAAAGGACTCTACCTTACAAAATTTATATACACACTTAACTCAATCCCAAACCAACTATCAACAGCAATCTTTACAGAACAAGAAAGGTCAACCCTAATATTCATAAGAGACAAAAGAGACTTAGAATAATGAAAGCAATCATGAGGAACAAGTGATAGATTCTGCCAACCTGGGTTTAGTTATCTGACAGGTGACATCTATCCAACTTTGTAACCGGCCCCATAGAAGCAACTTATTTCTCAAATAATAAATGCTATGTTCTCTTTCTCAGTCCATAGATAAACCTCCTGCTCCATTTTAGCACTTGCGTCTAGCTTTCTCCAGTCACAACACTCCTAAACACCCAAGGTTCCACCACCAGTCCACAGCAAAACTTTCTGTATCTGTTTGGAAAAGGAAAATGTTCCTTCAAATCAGCTGTTAATGTGTCATTTTGCATGCCTCCAAAACTCCTCCCAAAGCCAGACCTGGTAAAAATAGCTTCACTTCTTTGTTGTTGCTGACAGCATTTATATTATTTTATAATTCTTACAATGAAGATGAAAGGCCTGCACTGAAGGCCACTATAATCTTTGTCTTCTTTCTCATTTCCTCTGCACTGACTCACATTGAGTGCCAAAAATAATCAACAAGGAAAAAGAAAGAAGCTTTAAAATTAAAAATTTGATGTTATATTGAAAAGCCAGAGTGACTAAAAAAAAAGCAGACATATGTTTCAGTGGAACCGAACAGAGGATGAAAAAGCATCATCAGGCATATTCAGCTTTGACCAAGGGGCCAAAAATATACTTTTCAAGAAAAAGGGAATCTTTTAAAATGGGGCTGGAAAATTGAATATCAAAAAGCAGAAGACTGAATGTAACATACCACATCTTACCATGTAGTACATTAAAAATCAAAATGGATAAAAACTCTAAATGTTAGAAAAGAAACAGTCTGTTGGAATATTAAATATGTAAAACTCTTGAAGATATAAGTAAAAGCAAAGACTTGGAAAAATGGCAGTTGTAAAAGTACTAATACCAAGGGTGTACAAATAGTGTCATATCAAGTGTTAAGATTATTCAAAGCAAAGAATAGTCAACTGAGTGAAGACTCTACAGAATGGGAAAAAATTTTGTGAGCTATTTCTCAGTCAGAGGACTCTTCAGAATACATAAGGAATTAGAAATTTTAGATCCACAAAAGGAAAAGACCTAATGAAGAATGTGAAACTGAAATAAATACATATTTCACAAAAGGCATATGAATGGCACATAAACATATGAAAATACTTTCTATATTGCTGATCATTTGTTAAATCAAAATTAAAGCAAAACTGATTTCATTCTTCTCCAAAAAGAATAGCTTTCACCAAAAGTCAAGCACTAACAAGTTTTGGTAGAGCCTGAGGGAAAAAGTTACCTACATTGGTGCTTGAGATGCAATCTAGCACAATCACTATGGAATTAAAACACTAAACTCAAATAAGTAAAACTGGGAATCCCATCTAACTGTGGAATTTTCTTTGTAAGTATACTACCAAAATGATTGAAAGACATGATAATACCATGATATGCAATACTTGTGTTATTAGCACCACACCTCATAATAGGTAAATGCTGGAAGCAGTGTCTATGTCCATTTACAGTTGAATATAAAATTGTGGAATTTATGCAGAATGTAATGTCACCCTACTGCAAAGAAGGGTAAATTTGAGTCACAGTTATGAATTTGGATGCACCTTGAAACCATAATGCTAAACGAAATACATCAGAAGCAGAAGTTTAAATATAGTGTATTTGTTTTACATGAGAAATCAAACATGTAACTGTTAGCAAAGTGAAAGATAATAGGAAGTAGTGTAAAAGATCATTAAATTGTAAAAACGATCAAGAGATGAGGGTAGGGCAAGAAAGTGTAGTAGAGAATTAAAAAAGCACTATTATATTATGTGCAAGTAGTCACTATCAAAAGGGAATACAATCATTATGTAGGCAAAGATATACCAATAAGAATGAAGACCTAGGACAGAAAGAAAAGTTTAAATTGAAAGAGAAAAAGCAACTATCTGCCAAACAGATCTGTAGGTAATTTATGACCACCAATACAGCAGTGTAAAAATTACTCCATAACACCCTAGACAGGGTAAGTGAGCCACCAAACACCAAAGATCTTAGTGGAGTGAATACATGAAGTTGGTGTGAGGAATTGAGTAAAAGGGAAGAACAAAGAAATCAGTGACAAAAAAATAACACAATGACAGGAATCAATCAACATCTTTCAGTAATTACTCATAATATAAATAGTCTCAACTCCCCAATCCAGTGTCACAGGTTGGCAAGTTAAATCAAAAAACAATCCTAATTGAGTGTTGCATGTAGAAGATAAATATAATCCATGAAAAACACCCTGAAAACTAAGAGATAGAAAACAACACTGCAAGCAACAGGAGCCTGAAAGCAAGCAAGCCTTACAGAATATCTACAAAAGAGTAATGAAAAGTGGACCAGTTAATTCAAACTTTCTATTTTATTTTAGTTTTACAATATGTGAAATGTCTCTTCATAAATTGCTCAAGACATGAAGAAGAAGCTCTTTATAAACAGGAGGTACTACTATGAAGACAAACGGCAAAGCAAAACTGTGCCAGCTACCTGCACACTCCCCTGCAACTTGTAGTTAGGAGTGGAAACATCAAAAACCCTTGAATTCAATCAATTCAAAACCTCTTCTGAAAATACATCTCCCATGACTCTGGGACTAAAGTCAGTCCAAAGAAACATCTAACAGATGAATGGCCCCTCCCTCATAAATATTCTTTCTCCAATCTTCAGGGACCTTTCAAACTGTGACTGAATATCAGCAGACCTGTGGATACATTTCACAGTTCTGGTGAATGAACCATAAGGTATGCAATTACTTTATGTGTGTGTGTCTTAAAGAACCTTATTATTGTTCTTAAAAGTACTTTTAAGTACAAAAAATATATCCTTTCAAACTTTTCTCCTCCTTGTATTCTTCTTTTTCTTTCTTCTCCTACTCCTCCTTCTTTCAGGAAAAACAGGCCAGAGAGAATGGTATGTTACAAATTTACACATATCAGGGGATTCACTGTTGAATTTTACATGAAATAGAAGGTAGAAATTTTGTCAATACTCTTAAAAATTTTCAAAGAAATTTAAGAGTAGGAAAACTGGTAAATAATTTATTTGATATTAATATTGCCCTCAAGAAAAAAATAGAACAAGGACTTATCATACAAGAATAATATAGACAAATTTCCTTTGTGAACCAACATAGAAACTACTCAATATGATACTTGCAGACAGAATTTAACACATCACCAGGAAAAAAAAAACATAGATCATGAACCAGTTGATTTTATCCAAGAAATACAAGAATTGTTCAACCTACATGTTAAGAGATGAAATACTTCACAGAAACATGTAACAGTAAAAATTTCATCACCTATCAGTATATGCAGAAAGAACCTTTGACAAATTCCAACTCTGATTCATGGTTAGAAAGAAAAGTTTGGTGAAAACAAATATAGAAAACCTTACCTAAAAATTATAAAACTCAATCATGACTCTCCTATTGCCTATATACACTAAATGGAGAAAATTTTAAAGGCTAACTTCTAAAATCAGGAATAAAGTAATTATATTGAATCTCACCATTTCTGTCCAGTATAGTACTCAAAATTTTTCAAGATCAATTATGCAAGAGAAATGAAAGCAATTCAAGTAGGAAAGGAATAGCCTATAACATGACTCTTTAAACACATCAGCCAAAAAACACAAAGCCCCCTAAAAAACCCTCCACCTATTGAGTCTTAGAACTAACAGTAAATTCAACAAAGTGACAGGATACAAAATAAAGATACAAAACAAGCAGCATTCTGATACACACACACATACAACCACCAAGAAAAAAGTTAGGAAAACAGTTCAATTCACAGTAGTTTCACAAACATTATATACTTTGGAATAATCCTAATGGAGGTTGTGAAGAATCTTGGTGAAGAAAACTCTATTACCCTGAAAAGAAGATTGAAGAGGACATTAGAAAATGCAAAGGTGTTCCCTATTCTTGAAAAGGCATAGCTAATACTGTCAAAATATTCATATTACAAAAAATGCTATATATTTTTAACAAACTATCTGCTAAAATGTCATCAATTTGTTCGAGAACTAAAATGAGTAATTCTTAACAAATATATATTTTGTATAAAAACCTCTGTGAACAAGAAGAGACCCTGAAAAGCCAAAGAAGTCCTGCTAACAAGAACAAGACAGGAGGCATACCAATGCCAGGCTGCAAGCTATAGTACAAAGCTACAGAATTGAGACAGCATGGTACTGGTACAAAAATACATATTACCAAATGGAGTAAAATAAAGGATGCAGAAAAACCCAAGGGCCAATACTCTGTGCCAGACAGAATGAATTTTGCTTAACCCATATTTCTGAGAAAAATGGTTATCCATATACATAAGGGTGAAATATGATCTGTATATTTCATAATGCACTAAAACAAAATAAAATGAATCAAAATCCCATATATAAATGCCAATAATGATCCACTGGGGAAAAAATGGTGAAACTTTTTATGGCATAGGCATAAGCTATAATTTCCTGAACAGGGCAAAAGAAATATTATCAAGCATCACCAAATAATATCCTTTTAAATTTAAAATCTCACACAGTAAAGGAAACAACTAACAGATTGCAAACACAAGAAAAGATTGGGAAAAATTGTGCCAGCTATTCTTCAGGCAGAGGAGGAGTATCTAGAATATATAGAGAAATAAATGTACTAGACCTTCAAAAGTAAAAGACACAATTAAAAACAGACAAATGAAATGAACAGATACTTCTCAAAATACAAATATATAATAGATACATGAAAAAAAGTTCTGCATCTTTGGACATTAAAGAAATGCAAATCAAAACAATGCTTAGTGTCCATCTGGATCCTCTGGAAATTATCCAGAACTCAATAAAAAAAATTGAGGTGGTCGTAGAGGATGAAACAACTGAAATGATTGATACATTGTGTCAACTTAAAATTGTTAAATGTTTATCTAAGGGACTCAACAGGTGCCATTATCCTCCCTTTGTAAATTTCCTCATTATGAGCAAAAAGAGGGCACTGAGATGGTGAGTGCTATACCCTCCTTGGGGGAATGGGTAACCTACACACATTATAAGGGAGGAAAAGAGGCTGGTCCTCCATTTTTTTCTCTTGTTGATTTTGCTATCTTCTGCCACCTGGAACTGTTGCCCTCCTGTTATGTCACCTGGCCTTGGAGTTAGCTGATTTCAGACTGAAACATCCACAAACTGCTGCTAAATAAAGTTTCCCCCATACTTTTGGGTATTGCATATTTTGTTTCAGCTACAATAGAAAAGTAACTGTCACAACCACTCAAAGTAAGACTCAATTAAAAATAAACAATTGAAATGAATAGATACCTCTCAAAATTACAAATTTCTAATAAATACATGAAAAAATGTTCAGTATCATTAGCCATTAAAGAAATGAAAATCATTTCAATTCTGAGAGTTCATCTTACTGCAGTAAATGGCCGTTATCCAGGATTCAAGAAATAAAAAATGCTGAGAAAATTATAAAGGATAAAAGGAACTTATATACATTGTTGTTGGGTATTTAAAATAGTAAAATCACTTTTGATATCATTATGAAGAATTCCAAAAAACTAAATGTAGAAGTTTCATTTGACCTGGCTCCACATCTCCACATCTTATGTCATCATAGTATAGAAACATATATGTTCATACATATTTATACTACCACAGTTCACAAAAGCTAAATCATGGACACAGCCTATTCTGATGAAAAGATGAATAAAGATAATATGACATATCTACACAATGGAGTGTTAGCCATGAAGAAGGAATATTTTGAAACATGTGCAGGAAAGCAGATGAGTTTTGAGATCATAATGCAAAGTAAAATAATTCATTAGTAAAAAGCTAAATATCACATGGGGTCATTGATGTAAAAGGACCAAATATAAATAAGTTAGAGGGCAAAATAAAAGCCCATGTAATGAAGCAGAAATATAGACTCTTTCTTGGGTAGAAGGGGATCTGGGTAACAAAAGGAGATGGAAGTGTTGGAGAATAGGTGGAGAAAAATGATCAAGATGCAATATGTATATGCATCAAAACTCATAAAATACAATAACTAGGTATAAATGAATAAATAATGCAAAAAAGCACAAGGTATACCATTATTAGGGGATTGTGGAAAGGAGACAATGGGAAGTTAGTGTCCTTCATACTCTACATTTCTTTATGAAAAAAATTGTTTTGGAACTAGAAAGATGTCACAGTTAAATGTACTAAATGTGACCAAACCACATGCTTTCCAATGACCAATTTTATGTTAAGTGAATTTTAAATTAATTGAAAAAATAAAAGTGCTACAAATGAGAACTCAGGTGGAAAAATGACACGAATGTAATAGTCTCTTGTCTAAAAAGAGAAGCATAAATTAATGAAAACCAACAATAAAATTTTCCAAGGTGATTCATTCTTTAAATAGTCATGTTTATTGAGGTATCTTGTGGATTGATAATTCTGTGTATTATGCACTCTATGATATGGTGGCCACACATTAATTTTTGTTTTGGATTAAGAAAAACAAACATATTTTATAAAATTGTATGAAAGAGTTTCTTCTGAGATCTTGCTTGTTGAGCTGTGGAGCAAAACCAACTTAGGACACAATAGCGAGTTACATGTTGTACCTTTATTACTCTAAGGTCTGTGCAGATCTGGGGAATACCCTGATGTATTTCTCCCCTTCCCACTAGATTTACACTAGGGTCTTCTGTTTCTGAGTGCCCCATTGGTCCTTAGGGACACAGCAGAGAGGTCTGTGGCTACTTAACACAGTGATATCCTCCCAATATGTTTCTTGTACAATAATACACAGTTGTGTTCTATGAGCCTACAGTGTTCAGCTGCAGGGACAGCTGGTTATGGGATGTGTCAGGGGTGATAGGCACTTGGTATTGAATAGATGCTGCATACACATTATAACACTTGGACCTATAGTCAGTCCTTCCCAGCCACTCAAGGCCTCACCCCAGGGGCTGCCTGATCCATTACCAAGTAACACTGGTGCTCAAGACCATGTCCCCAGTGATGGTCTGTGAGTACTTCACAACTCCTATGCTTGATTTTTGCAGCTGGACCTGGGACAGGGCACCTGCAGACAAAAGGAAACAAGAAAGGTAATACTCATGGCCTGTGAATTCTGATTGAAAATCCAGATTTTTCTAGATGCTAACACTGTGAGAGAGCCAGTGCAGACAGGAAGATGAGCAAGGCAACAGTCTTGTCCTGTGTGATGCTGACCATTTTTGTGCTCTGGAATTCAGCAGGCTGTGCAGTCTCCAGTGGTAGCTGATAATAGAAATGACACCCATTTGCCTGTGCATCTGACTTCTTGATATAAGGCCATACAAGGCTGTATGATACAGACATCTCACTGAGACACAGGGGCCTCTGATTTAGAACCAACTTTCACCAGAGCCACTTCCATCAGCAAGTTGTACCCAAGGCAGGTATAGAACCATTGTGATCAGCAGTGTGGCTCTGGCATAGGCTGAGCATGATGCTTTCAGGTTTTCAGCACTGAGAATCTTACGACAGCAGAAGGCTGAATATCCATATTAGTTGATTGGAACTCTTTATCTCTTCATTCTTTCATTCTATAAATAAACACTGGAGAGTAATATAAGAGCAGCTCAATCCAAGCTCTGAAGTGCCATCCATGAGGAAGGCAACATTATTTGGCTGTTCCAGCCTGTGAGTGTGTAGAGACATGCAGTGCATGGGGAGGGCATGCAGTGTTTTTCTAGCCTTATTAATCATTGGCTGTCACCATGAGGGAGTGTGTGGTAATGGCCATGAGGCATTTATCCTAACACCTGGACCAGTCTCCAGTGGGTTTTACATGAAGGACCCACTGTTCCCCACAGTGGAGTTGTCACAGTAATAGGCTGGATGTTGAGGTGATGAAAGTGATATGTTCTGCCCTGCAGGACAGTTCAGAGTTCACAGCAGAGCCAAAATAAAGGGCATTGTGGAATTGTGGGAAGGTCTTCAGGCCTTTATGGTGAGTTACAATAGCTTCACACACTGAGATCACCACAGCATATAAGATACAAGAGCAAGCACAACCACCTCCAGATGTGGGAGGCTGCATATCATGCATAGGTCTGAGTCTGTCCTCCTGCATCACCTTTAGGAACATTTGTGATTCAATGAAAATTGGTGGGTCTCAGCTAGGTGGAGGAAGAAAAGCTCAAGACTGGGCAGCTGCCTTTGGTCAAGGCCTTGTAGTGTGTTGTCATGAGTTGGCCAGTGAGCAAGTGTGGAAAACAGCTAGGGAGAGGTGTGACACAATGTTCATTTGATAGGCACCAAGTACTTCCAGAGAATGAGTCTTGCCTGAGAAAAAGCATTCAGATCCTTTGACAAAAATCCTCTGAAGGCTGTTTTCAAATGTGTACAGACTAAATCATTTATTTCTTCCCCAGTTTCATCAGGAATGATGGAAACCCTGTTTTATTCTACTGTATCGTGAAGCACTATTTGAAAAAGTTACATTAGAATAGTTTGACCACATAGTGTAAACCAGAAATATGAGGTGCAGAATGTTTCCAAAAACCATCCTTCTAGACTAGAGTGAAAGTCTATGACAGCTTGTGCTTTAGGCAGAGTCCAGGGCTTGCCCAGTGCCTCCTCAACATTGCAATATATCGTAGATGAGAGGCTCATGGCCTCTGCTTAAGGACTCTTTCTTTATACACTGGTTATGTAGGCAGATTTGTGAGGTGAGCTCTTCCATGAGGCAGAGTAAAGAAAGAAACACAGTCGAGGAGGGAAAAAGTGTCTTGGAAGAGCTGTTTCTGAGATTCTCTTAGATGTACACCAAAGTTAGTTTTGTGTCTGGGTTGCAATGTGGTCCACTCAGTAATGCATGGCCATGGCATTTGCTGCCAAGAAGCTCAACTGTCAGGAGGACAGGTTTTCACATGTCCCTGGACATAGGACATGGGGTTTGGACAGGTACACTCAGTTATGTGTCACCACTGCACCCCAGCCTCCCCATGTACTCGTATCCTATCCTTGGGTGTAGGACCCAGGACATTAAGTAACTGAAAGTGATGGAGTTTCCAAATATGCAGCAGTATGTAAACAGATATGAGAGGCTTCACCAGGTCTGGCCCAATTTTGGCACCCTCTCAGTGCCAGAAGAAAGAGGCCAGGGGACAAGGAAAAAGTTCAGAAATGATGAGACACCACAGCGCATGGCCAAATTGCTGCCTCTGAGACACACCAATGGGGCTACAGCCACTAGGCAAGGTAGAGCATTCTGAGATCCCATGCTTTCTTCAACATCAGACACAACTGTCTCAGACAGGTTCCTAAACCAGTGCAAGAAATACTACTGCCTTTGTCAAGTACAACATCTGGTCTGTTTGGGTCATTGACAGGACTTTGTGTCTTTCCATGCTTGAGTCTTTAAGATTCTGCTGACTGGACTGCTGTTACTCAGATAAAGCCTTCCCCCCTCATATCCTACTGCTTCTTAGCCTTGCACTGTGGAGTGAGGATGGGGATGAGGATGGGGAATGGTGAAAGGATAACAAGAAATGGAATAAATACTCCATAGGGGAAGGAAAGTCTCTCCAGAGTAAAGACCTATTTTTAATGTATTCCTCAGGGAGTTTATTGAGGAGTTGAGAGTCTCAGTAAAGTCACAGAATTCCCCACTCTGGTAGCATGGAACATTCTCCTTGTCCTGGAAAGGGACCATTTCCTGTGCTGGAGGGAACTGAGAGAATTCAATAAGTAAGTAATGCAACCAAATAATTTTCAGGTCTAGATGGAATTTCCCTGCTGGTGATTATATACCTAGCTTCATGAATGACTGCTTAGATGTTGTTCCAGTGGATCACTTGTCCTCTCTCCTGGTCTCTTGGGGGAGCTGGAGCTGGATTCCCTGGCTGATTTCCAGCCATCACATGAGGCTTCTGCCAGCTTGGCTGGACTCCCACCAAGGCTTTATATTTTTCATGGATCCTACAATTGTTAAGATGCAAGCATAACCTCGTTTCCACATTGTTAGCTGTATTGATCTTTTAAAGTTTAAATTAAGCATGGAAAAGGCAAAATAAGGTCTACCAGTGCAAAAAAAACAGGAATTTTTAAAATGCAACTCTTTAAAGCAGTTGTGAGGAGAGGCCAGTCTCGGGAAAATATAGTTACATTTGGCAGTCATGCCTGCAGCCCCCCCATAGGAAGTAAGCAAGCATTTACAGTTCTTAAATTTGTAACCAGCTCCGTTTGCCTGACTTCTTTGGAATAACAAAAACTGGAGTATTCCAAGGTCTAGTTGAGCTTTCTAAATGTCCCAGCTACAATTCTTCAACTAATTTGTATAGTTGAGTTAGCTTCACCTTGTTAAGAGCCAACTGATCTACACAAA
>PVLA01013094.1:0-13512 GCA_004027455.1 Hydrochoerus hydrochaeris | reverse complement strand
CTTATAAGTTTATTCTTATTCCTTTATCTTCCTGATAGCCCATTTTAATCATCATTTTCTTAATTTTATTATCTAAATCTTTTTATTCATTTTCCAAATTGGAATTTGTTTAATTTTAAAATTAGAAACACTAGTAAGCATTAATTTCAACTTTTGTAACAAATTTCTTTCCCACACATTAACTAGAATAGGTGCAACATAAGGTAAAAAGAAACCTTTTTGTCACTCTGGGCCCTCATAAGGAAGTGGAGAGATACTTTGTAACACATGCTGAGGGGTTCCCAGTTTGATAAGGGACATAGAAGCCCTTTGCATTGGCCAAGTTGTCGGCTATTGTTCTGATGCAATCACAGAAACATTTGAACCAGTGTCTATTAGAACTTTAAAGTCTTTTCCAGCAATATTTATAAAACACATAGGCTGGGTTTTAGTCACTTTTTGTGAAAAATAAAATTCTCTTTTTGCAGTCTTGCTCTGAGGATCTTTCTCCACATTGTGCTGTCTATGCTTAACAAAAGAAGGCTTCTCTATGGGTAACAAAATCAACTTTGCTACATAGTTTCCCTGTTCAAAACCCAGAGATCCATAGCACATATATCTCATTTTGACAATCACCATCAATCACACTAGGCAAAATAGTTATTATTTTTAAATTTAGATCAGCCTTTCTTGACAAGACCAACTGTCCCTTCAGGCGGTGGATCCCTACTTCCTGTGGGAATTGGAGTTGGATGGTAAACTCCAATGAGAGGGACTCTGCAAGCTGCAGGAAGATCTAATCCTGCACTTTGACTCATTCCGCTGGTGAATGAGTTAATACCTCTCCAGAGAACCACCTTTGATTCTGTACTTGAATTTGCTGGCAAGTTTGCACTGGGTCAAGTTGAGTGGCATTTTGACTCATAGGCCATGCCTCCTCCATTGCTTTGTCAACCAGAGGAAAAGACCTCATCTCATTTTTGGCAAAGATGTACCACCCTTATAGAATCTAGCATGACAATATTTAGCTCAATGCCTCCCTTTTTGGCATGTGGGACAGAATCCAGGTGCAGAACCTGAGTCCTAACCACCAGAGGCACTTTTGTGCTGCAGCTGCAGCATCTGTCCTATTTGTTCTAACAACAACTCTGCAATTATTTCTAGTATGTCCCATTTTTCCACAATTAAAGCATTTTATATTATGCCTTTTTTGCATTTGCACAACCAGCCATAACATGAGCCATCATACTTGTATTATAAGACTCAGTTTCAATGTCTTGACCTTCTTGAATATATGTTGTTTAATCATTAGTTGACTTCAGAGGATTTAAATCCTGTTTACAATCCAATCAGCATTTTCATATGCTAATTGTAAAGTTAAAATAATTTCTGCTTCTGTGTTTGGTACCTGTCTGCAAATGGCTTCTAGTAACTTTGTCAAAAACTGAGTAAAGTGATCCTGGGGTCCTTGCAGAATATGGAAAAAGGACATCAGTGGAACCCCATCCTCTGGAATAGCTGTTCATGAATTTTTTACTATTTTTGTCAGTTCTGGAAGTAGCTCTTCAGGATGCAGAATCTGCTTCTTAAGTGATGCATATATTCCTGTCTAAGAAGGCATTTTTCCATTTATTACTGGATGTGAGTTGGAACCTCTCCTGTTTTTATGAGCCACTTTGAAACAAGAGTTTTTAGATTACATCAAAATGAAAGAATTGAGTGGGAAACAGGCATTTTTGTGCTGAATATTTTATAGCATAAGGTGTTAATTGATATGTATCCAAAATATTCCATGAAAGATCTACAGAAAATGGACTTTGGAATCCATTGTTAAGCACACTTGGTTTAAGATTTGTTAGCCATTGTATTTCAAAATGCATAGGAACAAAACACTCATTGTCATTAGTGTGTCTTTCAGTTCCACCTGGGAAGAAATCACGGAGGGTATTATTCTCTCCCCATGAAACTGCCTCTTCCTGAACTATTTGTAAGTTTTTGGATATAGCCCCATAAGACACTGTTTGTAAAGCTGCTGTCTGCTATTAAGATGTACCCTCTAGCATTTTGTTTTGGTGGTATGCACCTCAGCAGGGAGCTCTCTTCCCTCCAAGTCCTAATCAGAGAATATTTACTTTAAGGTATTTAAAACTGCATGGACCAGATTCCAAGTTGAGAAACTCTCAGAGTAAATGATTTGCCCTGCCTTGTGTGCCTTTTTAAGATTTTCTCCATCTCTTTCCCAAATATCAATTTCTATTTTGCCTGTTTGAGGAAACCATGGATTATATTTGGTTAATCTTTTTGAAATTTGTGTTAAAATCTTTCTTTGTCACAAGAGCCACTGAGCATTTAAGCAGGCTTTGGAGCAGTTGTAAATTCCTTTGCTCATGGGCTAAAGCCTTTTGCCCCATATTTTACATCAGGACATAATGGCTTTTCACATTGGGATGAATCAGCCTTTTTCTTCTCTCTCTTCTCTCCAGGCACCCCTGGTGAAGTTTTGCTCTGTGAAGGCCTCCTCGATATCCAAACTTTTCCACACTGGGTGGACTTACTCATTCGGGCTAAAATTCCAAATCTAAGGATTTTAGGTCCCTGTCCCAAGCTCCAGTTATAGGGTCCTGCCAGAGATCCCTGATCTTCCAAATGAGTGTATGCTGAAGACTTAAATTAAATGAGACAAATGGAATGATTTTAGAGCTCCAGAAGAGTCAAAACTTTTTAGCTGAGTTCAAGACTCTGAGTTCTAAGACAAAGAATTCTCTGGACTGCCCATATTTATTAGGTCAAAATCAGAAGGTGAGGAAACTGAGAAAAGCACAGTGAATGAACAGAAAATTGTGTCACTTCAAAGACTTGTACAAGTAGTAAATTATGCCAATGTAGGAGAACCATCTAATCTCCATGGTGACATTTATGGTGGGAGTGCAACTGCAGGAGTGAGATTCCTTCAGATGTAGTCTCTACTATAAGTTTTGGAGCCAAGGTGACTTCAGCTTTGACCCTGAGTTACCTCTGGCCCTTGAGTAATCTCTGGCCAAACAGGGCACTAGATGCCTCAACCAGGTGCAATGATTCATACAGGTTCACTTACTATGAATCAGCTTCCATTGCCAGGAAAAATGCGGAGGTCTAGGACAAACTCACAAAAAAATAGAAAGACATTTATTTAATTTTAAATTCTGCTCAAAGTGGCTTTCTAGTGTTCTCCAAAAACACCCACTGTAGGGTTTCCCAGGAAGTTGCTGAATACAATTACAGAAACAACTACTGCAATAGCACAATATATGACTTTTCAGGTTAGAGAAAGATTCTAGTCAGGTGTCAGCAGGAAATGTGCTGACATTCAAAAGTTCAAAGGATGCCTGAGGACAAGAGGAGTCATGGAAAGCCTTTCCCATCACAATCTCATGACTCTGACAAAAAATAGAGTCAACAGCACCCTCATCAAGGGGAGCTGTCATCAAGTGGAGATGGGTCCACATTAATTGCCTGGTGCCTGCAGAGGGACCTCCACAATGACCAAACCTGTAACAGGGGCTTCTTCTGCCAGGGCCCACAGTGTTTGCTTGAGTATCAGGCTGATTAATATGGGTGAGCCAGGGTAAGTGCCATAGGTTCCCAAGACCTGTGCTGTGTAGTTGTAGCTAATCAGCTTAACAGCAGTAATCCAAGATATAATCTTAGCTAATAATTTCTGTTCCTGTGAATTGCATGAGACTGTGCTGGACGGGATGATCATCTAAGGAATATTTTGAGCATTTCCTTCTGCCATCAGGCCATCATGCTGTGCCTGTCATTTTAATTTTTGGAGAGCCTCTCCATGAAAGCATTCTTAGTTGTGGTTCACACTCTTTCTTGGCCAAGATAACTGGAAACAGAATGGCTCTTGTGCTCTATTTTTATCTGATACAGCTCTTTAGAAAATAAATAAGGATTTCCTGTTCAACATTTCCATCTACAGAAAGGAATAATGTGTTGGCTCTGAGACAAGAAAATTTCCTCATTCACACCAAGCCCTAAGCATGAAGTTGACCCTAGACAAGTCATGTCAAAAGTCATCAGCAGATGGCAGCTAGTGACAAGGCAAAGGGCTAGGGGACAAATCATTTTGATTCATGTTTTCCATACATGACACAGATTTTAAAGGAGTTTCCCACTTGAGGGAGGGACTCCCTGATCTCCCTGATGCACTAGAGAGAACCCAAGATGGGGAGCCCATGGAGGTGCAATAGTCCCAAATGGATTGCTGTCAAACTAAGCATCAGAGGAAATAAGAGCTGCATCAATATCCAGATTGCAGATATAAACTAAAAGTGCAAGCTTCTTTCATGATATCCCCACAGGTAAAATCATCACAGTACTCAGATCCTCCTGCTGGGCTTTTGGACTGACTCCAAATTTGGACACATTGCTGATGTGAGAACTTGAGGAGGAAGTCACCACACCAATTCTGGAGAATTACAGAATTTTAAAAAAATGGCTGATGAGAACACCTTCAGGGAGCAGTGATTAGAGCAGTCATTGTGTGTGATAATACTGAGGCAGCAAAAACTATATTTATTACTCAACTATAAGCAGAATGAGATTGGAGGGAAGATACCAATAGGAAGGAAGGCCTATGTGGCAACAGGAATGAGGGCAAAAATTTGAATAAAACTCTAGTGGACCTGGTTTGGAATTTCAGACAGAAAAATGGCAGTGTTTAACAACATAAGGCATAACTAATTTTAAATAATTCCGTTCCACTGTTTGTTTATATATTCATATACTAAGTGATATTTATTTTCTTTATAGGGCAGTTATGTTTGAAACGGGTGTAAAAATTCTCATCCTAATTTTTTTTCTGGTTGCCAATATTTTTGTTTCTTTTAGTTTTGTTTTGATTCTGTTTGAACTTACATTTAAACATATAAAAATTAGACATATTTTTGGAGATCATGTGATTTTTCAATATACGTATGAACTCTATTGGGCTTAATAAGAGTTGAATTGTCTGCTTCCTCAAGAATGATCATTTCTGTGATATCACTAAATTCCTCTTTGAAAGATTTGTGTAATAAATAGTACAATACTGTTAGCTTCAGTCACCCTACTGCTCAGCAGCACCCCAGAATATCTTGACCCTGTGAGACTGCCCACAGCACCCACTGATGAGCTTCTCCCAGTCTTCCTCCTCCATCTTTATGTTTCATGTTTATGGGAGCCTGTGACTCCCATGGGCATGCTTTATGATGGTGTCTGTCTTTGGAAAGGCTGTCACAGTGTCTACAATTTAGGTTTAACATCTTGGGTTTCCATCAATAGGGAGTTGGAACTGTGCCCTTCAACATGTCACTAGATGCAAAGACATGGCCATATGATCTACTTCCTCAAAATCAGCCCTGCCTTCCAACAGGTCATTCAGCTGAGACCTCATCAATAGATGACGTCCTTTAACACGTTGATGTCTTCATGAACCAATAATTAATTTAATATTTTAATATTGCTGCCCTGGGTATCAGGTCCATGTGTGAGATAAAGGAGTCATTTGATGTTCAAACACTTACTCTAGGGCAAGAATGAATACCATTTTAGAAAGAGTGCCCAAAATGCAACCCAAAACACTTTTTAATATCAAACTGTCAGTACTGCCATTAAGCTTCAGTACTGAAGTTTTAGTTTAGAAAAACTATTGATGCACTAACTTTAGCTGATTTAAAGAAAAATAAATGCCACATATACCGTATGTTCATCAACTCTGACTAGGTTTTTTTGCAGCTCAGCTTGTCCAGTTTTACACTTTAGAGCTGAATAAAGGTCCATGTTGTGGGGATTTGTATCATATTGCTCTCTAGATTTGGGGTACAGATTAGGTCCTACCTGTGATCCATCTGACCTGGTCACTAGGAAATACTCATGATGCACATTTTAATAAGATTTAATTTTATATGTACATGTTTGCAGTTCATATGTGTTATAAATATTCTCTGATTATTACGTGCCTGCTTCAAAGAAGATCATAACAATTATATCAAGTATGAAGGTGTATTTGAATTTTTAAAATTTAAAGTATATGCCACTGATAAATGAAGAATCAACTGAGAAAAGAGACTGTTATACAACAAACTAATTGTGTAAGGCCAGAATTATGAAAATCACTTTAGGAAAGAAATTCAGAATATAAGAAACTGGAATATTTCTTCTTACATATTCTCCATTTTTATCTGATTTAAATGAGAAGAAAGAAGAGAAAGAGAGAGGGAGAGAGATAGAGGCAGAGATGGAGGGAGAGAGAGAGAGAGAGAGATTGGGTGGAGAGAGTGTTTACACTATACCATGCTGTATTTTATGAATTTCTCATTTCTAAAATCCAAAAGGAAAGTGCAGACCCACGTCCTGCTAGTGCCCTTGGACAGAAAGGGTTCAATGAAGCCCATGGGCCCTGTCCTGAGTTCAGCCCGCTCCCTGTTCTCACCTCCTCCCTGAGCAAGTGACTTCTAATGGGGCTGGGCCGAGCTGGGGAATCAGGTATTCTTACATTGCCCAGGTGAAGATTAGGCTGTTTTATAAGATCTTCCAAACAGGAAAGTTGATTTTGTTTCCTAAACTGAAGCATTTATTTTGGCATTTGACAACATCTAGGTAACAGAATAAAAGTAGAAATTCTTTTTTAGATGATTTTCATTTGACTATTTTGTCTTATGCAGACATGGTCTCACTATGCAGGCCAGGCTGGCTTTGGGCTCACTTTGTAGCCCTGGCTGGTCTCACACTTGCAATTGATTCTCCTGCCTCAGCCTCCCAGGTGCTAGGATTACAAGTAAGAGCCACCATGCCCTGTTAACTTGACATTTAAAAGAAATATCATTTCACAACATTTTAAAGTTTCCTTGAGATGGCTATGAATACCCATATGGATTCTCAAAGTTTAAATCATCACTCCATTAACTTATGACTTTTGATCTATTTGACAAAGTGCATTTCACCATTAGTTCCCCCTCATTAATGAAATGGGAAAGACACAGCTATGACTCTGACTTTGCTATTGCCACCTTGAAATATCTGTCAGTATATTCTTGTCTCTTCTTCAAACAGCTTTTCACTCTGATTATTCCATACTTTCTTAAAATTATAAAGTAACTCAAGTTAACCATAGAAATAAGGTATTAGGAAGTCCAAAGTACATTTTTTTAGATATGTGCCAGTGTCCTGACATACTTTGCTTTAAAACCATAGGAGAATTACATTTCAGGCACTCTAATGTTATTTACAAATCTCCATTCTATTGATATGCACAATAATGACTTAGTAAAACCAAATTCATGACACTAAAACATGTAGTTTTACTAGTATATTGAACTTTAAAAATTATTAAATGCATAGCACATATAAATTTTGTAAACTTTCCATATATATATATATATAATATGTATATCTCACTGGATATATATAATTTTTGTCTTAGTCATAAGAATAAATAGAAATTTCCCTAAATTTGAATAAAGTTAATACACAAGTAAAAATTATTTTTCTCAATATGAGAATATTTTTCTCTTTTTTATTTACTTTTTAAAGATTTTATGACTTTGGTTGGCTGTTGTGGTGCATGCCTTTCATCTGAACTCTCAGGTGGCTGAGACAGGAAGATTGCTACAAATTCTAGGCCAGCCTGGGCTACAAAGTGAGATCAAGTCCAGCCTGAAATACACAGTCAAGCTCGGTCAACCAAATCAAAACAAATAAAACCTGAAAAAATATTGTGACATTTTGTTTCTATTAACATATGTCAATTGTATATATGTATAGATACCACATCATATTTTAATCCTGATCAAAATCAAAATACATGTATGTAATGTATAATAATCCAATCATGGTAAATATCTTTTCAATAAACACAAAACTTTATCATTTCTTTCTGTTGAAAACAATCAAAATCCTCTCTTCTACTTGTTTATAAAACACATAATAAATTGTTGGGAGCTGTATCACCTAACTCTGCTGTACAATATCACAATTGATACCTGTCAACTGCTTTTTCATACCTGTTATCCATCCTCTGGCTATGGCTTTTTCTTTCCTGCTAATCTTCCTATCCTCTGGTGACATTGTTTCTACTCTTCTACTTTTATTGAACCAAATATTTTTGTTTCCATATGTAAGTAAGAACATGTCATACTTGTCTCTCCATGCCTAGGTTATTTTCCCTAATACTATTGCTTTCAAATCTCATACATATGGATACCACTGACAGAATTTCACTCTTTTGTATAGCTGAATAATATCAATTGGATATGAATTTTCCAGTTTGTATGTATTATGTGTTTATTTTATTTTTATTCATCTGTTGATTCCATGTCTTAGATATTGTGAAATAGTGCTGTAATAAACAAAGTAGAACAGATATTTCTCCAATATGCCAATGTCCTGCATGGGTTCCCTCTTCTCTGGATGCTCACCAAAATTTGTTAATTTCTGTGCTTTTTATCATAGCCACACTGATATTTCATTGTGGTTTGGATTTTCATTGCTGTGATTGTTAGTGATGTTGAACATTATCTCATAAGGTTGTTGATGACTTGTACCATTTTTTTGAGAAAATATTACTGAACTTTTAAGCTTATGACATTCTAAATACTTTTACCATTTTAATCTCTTGGTCTCCACATGTAAGAATGGCACTGTTATGAAAATTAATGTTCACTATGGCATAATAATTAGTATTTCAGCTTATTTAAAAGTAATGTATTTATTTATTATATCATGTTTGAAATCTTATTTCAAAACTCTAGAAAACAATGCTACACTTCCTAATTAACTTAACATAGTGGATGATGGCATTGAGCAATTTAATTTATAATTAATTGTATGGTAACTAATTTAAATGTAACTGAGAAATCGAGTTACAATTATTTGCATTATATTTTCAATGAGCTCATTAATTACTTCTACTCTTCATCTTCACTGGAATAATGGCACAATTAATTTGTATACTAATGAAAACCTACTATAAAGTCTATATTTTGGAGCTTGTTTGTCTTGATTGTGTAGCAAGAGATACTTTAAATGTAATTTTAGTTGCTAATTTTAATCAAATAAAATTTTAATTTCTTAGTCCAAAGATCAAAAGATAAGTGGAAAATTCAACTAAATAATATGGTAATATAGTTCATAAGATTAAGAAATTTAATTTAAATATATCTTAAAAGTTTTATGCAAAAAACTCATGTAAATATTTTAGTGAATATTAACATTGCCATTTTGTGTGTCTATTCTCCCAGTAATACAAGACAAACTTTGTATTTTTCTCATTTAATGTTGATTATTAAAGTAATATATAAATATTGACTATGGTTAAACATATCTAGTGAACCTGTTAAGGACCTGTAAAGTTTGGATTGTTTTGTACTGATGACAACTTTCTCTGACATTTGTAGCATCACATTTTAATTCTCCTTACCTAGCATTACTCATAAAAAGAAATAAGAAAAATATATATCGTGGCATCTTTCTTCTCATAAAACCTGTGAATCAGTGTGATGGTGATTATAAGAGTGGATTGTAACACTACTTGACATATTTGTGTACATCTTCAGATTTGAAAACTTAGCAGTTTTCTTCTATCTTTGATACCAACACCAAAAATATCCCAGAACTAATCACTCATTGACTTGTTATTTATTTAATAATTACTATTTTAGACCTACTATGAATTTTATAGTGCATTTAAAAGCTAAAGTCACAAGACTGAGTGAATTATGGACTCTGGTCTCAAAAAGGTTATGGAGGAAAACAAGTGAGCATCTCAGTATTTTAACAATGTGACAAATGCTTGGTTCAACACTTAGTGCATGGGGAGCTCTGAAGGTACAAAATGAGCTCTAACTAATGATATTTGAGTGTCCCAGCCAGGAAAGAACAGGTAGAAGTAACCTTTGAATTGAATTCCTAAAGAAAAAATTAGGCAGAATTAAACAGGTTAGGAAAGTAAACTGGACAAGGTATGCCTGGACATACCAAAGAATTTAATTGGCTTTACATGATGACCACATAAGAAAAATGACAATAAGGTTTTTCACTTTTCCAGGGTACACCACCACATTTATGCCAATGTTTACTAATTGAAACATTTAATTATTTTTACATTTATTATTACTACAACAATTTATATAAAGCTGTGCTCAGGTGTTTTCAGTTGAATTAATACTACTTACAGAATTATCTTTCACAAAATGTATTTTTTTTGCTGCATGTGATCAACCTCACATCCACACACTTGCCAGGCAGGTGCTTATGTCCCTGAGATAAATTCCTTGCCCCCAAATATGTATTTTTTAAGAATACAGAGTAATCAAGGAAGAAGCAGATTTGGCAAAACGTGAATTGATGAATGGATAATATTTAAAGGTGATTAGAGGTGCAAGAGGCATCATAAAAATATATGTACATATAATATATACATACAAATATATAATATGTACATATACATACATATATGCATAAAATATGCACATATTATATATACTTAAATATATATATATACTTTCATAATATAGAGTAGGATTTGAAAATGAAATAAATTAGTATAAAGCATAGCATATTTTTTTTCTCTTCCAATGGATTTGAGTCTTAGTTCAAAAACTGAATTTAAAGTAACTGGGCAGGGTTATAAAATCTAAAACAGGCACACTGATTTAGTTTTTCCAAGGTGCGTTATGGCCTTATCTGTAGAAAGTCATTGTGTGTGTGTGTTTGTGTGTATGTACCTAATTCAAAACTAATTTAAAGTGCAATGATTAATACATGTGAGATATATGGATCCAGTTTCAGTCTTCTGCATAAAGTTTGCCAGTATTTCCTGCATCATTCTCTAAAGACTATCTTTCCTCCAACATATGTTTTTAGTTTATTTGTCAAAGAACAATTAGCTGAGTGCATCTGGGCCATTTTCCACATCCTCTTTTCTGTTTCATTGATCCACATGTCTATGCTTATCACATAGTCTTGTGGTATGACTTGAAGTAAGGTATTGGGATGTCTCTCACTTTCCTATATTGCCCAGGATTGCTTTTGGTACTGTAGATCTCTTCTGGTTCCATATGGAATTTAAGAATATTTTCTTAATTCTGTGAGCAATGCCATAGGATTATTGCTTATAAGGGGTTATGTTATATCCATTTATCAATTTTGGATGCATAACCATTTTGGTAATATTACTTCTGTCACAGATGACACCTTTATATTGTCTGATGTCTTCTTCAATATCTTTTTTCAAAATGCTGTAGTTTTCATATTAGAGGTCTTTCATTTCCTCAGATAGTGAGAAATTCCTAGGTATTTAAATTTTCTTGATGCCATTATAAACGGGACTATTGTTCTAGTTTCTTTATCAATGAGAAATACCAGAAATGATATTTATTTTTGTGTGTTGGTATTATATCTTACTACATTGTTGAATTTTCTTATTAATTCTAAAGACATTTTTATAAAATTTCAATGGTCTTGGGTGTGGGGGGGTCATTTAATTTGCCAATAATTGTTTGGCTTCTTTTCCTGTATTCCTTTTACTTATTTCCTTTACTTCATTGCTCCTGCTAATATTTTGAGTACTATGTTGAACAGAATTGCTGTTAGTAGTCTTCCTTGATTTCTATCCATTGTGTAGGTTCTCTCCTTGTTCTGTTCATTATCTCCTTTGCTGTGCACATATTTTGTTAATTTTTGGCAGCTATTCCTCAGACAGAGGACTAATATATAGAGTATATAAAAAACTCAAAAGAGAAGACCCCCCAAATAAAAGATCTATCAAAAAATGAGAAATCAAAATGAATAGACATTTCTTGGAATAATTAGAAATGGACAATACAGATATGAAAAGATGTTTAACACCTCTTAGCATTAGGGAAATGCAAATTTAAAATACTAAGTTTTTATCTTGTTACACAAAGAATAACACTCATCAAGATATCAAATAATTATAAATGCTGGCATGGCTAAAATGAAAAAGGAACTCTTCCACATTGTTGGGAGTATAACCAGTACAACCATTGTGCACATTAGTATGGAGTTTTCTCAAAAAACTTAACACTAGAAATTTCATCTAATCGAACTATTCCCCTACTAGGTATCTAGATATAATCTTAGAGGAATACAGGCATACCATATGTATAGGAGCATAATTAATAATAGCTAAATCTTAGAAAAAGCTTATATGTACATTAAAATATGAATGAATAAAGAAAATACGATGTTATAAAATGAAAAATAAGTACAGAAAATGTGGAATATATATATATAATGGAATATTACTGAGCAATAAAAAAGATAAATTTGGGAAACTTCTATAGAAATTGATTCATCTTAAAAACATAAAGCAGACCCATAAGCTTAAATTTCATATGCTTTCCCCTTTTTTTGAAGAAAAGAACAAAATAAAGGATTGAGAAAACTCCAGAAATTTAGATCTTTTGAAAATGGGAAGGGGACAAAGAGGTGGAAGGTGAAGTTAGAGTGGAAGAAGTTATAAAAATGTTCAAGATGCATTGTGTAGAAGTACCAACTACATACAAGAAATGTAATCATTATATGATTACATATATCATATTACATATGCCATATTACATGAACCAGTAATAATAACACAAATGATAATGATAATAATCATAAAGATAATGAAAATGGGGAAAAGGGATCTCAATAGAGGTGGGTGGGGAGAGAAAGGGGAATGAAAATTTCATGAAATATGTAGAATATATGTACTTATTACATTAAATGTATGTAAACATCATATATTACAAATATATACTAATACAAAATAAATATTGCATAGAAAAGAGCTATGGTTTCAGCATTTGTAATACAAAACCTGCCACTAGGTGGTACTAATTGTGAGCCATGATTTCAAACTTGACTTGCAGAGAGAACAGAACTTCACTCCTATTAAATATTTTTTTCTACAATGCAAAGGTTACTGTATAAAGTAATGTCTGTAAAGAATAAGGAAAATTAGTGAATTAGCACTAGGTATACACACTAATAGAAAGATATTTAAGTTAAATAAGCAGAGTGATGCAGACACACTTAAATTTCCAAAAATATGAAGAAGCAGTTGTTGAACACAGCATTATTAACAATATTGTTTTAAAACCAAAAAAATGATATTATAAGCAAATGTGATGTATTCTCAAAACTGAATCTTCCCTGAAAGTTTTAGTATATGGCACTATTATCTATGATCTTGATTTCTTTCTAGTGAAATTGTTATACAGAGTTGTTCCTAAACAACTTTGTATTTAGTGATGTTGCATTGATAACTTAAAGTTACTCTTAATGTGCATGTTGAGGTAAGTCTTTTCTTTTGAAAAAATTAATTGTTAGACATTAACCATTATATAATTTTGGATATTATCTTATTCATGAGACCTGAAGATAATAAATATCACATCTGTATTTGTTCCATTTAGAGGAGGTTAATTTTATTGAATGAAATGTGTGTGTTCCCTCTGAAACCAAACCTCCATTTAGAGGAGGTTAATTTTATTGATTGTAATT
>PVLA01013093.1:0-39234 GCA_004027455.1 Hydrochoerus hydrochaeris | reverse complement strand
GCCCATGGCCTCCGGCACGGCCGGGCTGGGGACCTTTTCGCAGGGCGGGGCAGTGACAGCCGCGATCTTTGTCTGTCACCCACCGCCACCCCCTTCCCAGCGTTGCGGGCAGCTGAGTTAGATAGAAATATCACAGGCAATGGGACAGGGCTGGGTCCTCAAAGGAGCCAGTGCGGACCCCTGGCAGCTGCGGGGGAGCCAGACAGCTCCTGCTGGGGGCCAGGCCTCAAGACAAAGGATCAAACAAACGCACCCAGTCCTAGGGACTGACATTCTCCCCCCACTTAAGCCATGAGCTAAATCCCGGCTAGGGACTGATACCCTAGCTAGCTCCCTATTACCTGAGGAGGCCAGGAGTCGCCCTCCCACCCCAGGGAAGAGTACTGCTCTGCAGGAAGGCCGCCCGAGCTGCGAGACCCGGCCTCAAAAAGACAAAAAAAAAAAAAAAAAAAAAATATGCCCGCTTTCTACCTGACTCACTTCCCCATTTGTCCCCAATGTAATCAATTTTACCTGAACTATTGATCTTATTGGCTGACTATAGTTCTGTCCCGCCTTATGCCCACCTGCCTTGTGAGTTCCCAGTTTTCCCCACCTTGAACCCGTCTCACCCCATGATTTTACTCTCTAAAAGCCCCTGGAAAAGACAGAGTCCTGGGCAACCCTCTTCAGACAGAAGCTGTATTTCTCTCAATAAATATACTGTTAATTTCCATCGTTCCTAAAATTCATTTTTCGATTTTAGAGAACAAGAACCCGTGGACCCGGTAGGTGTGGGGTCTCACTCTCCGGTAGCACCAGCGCCCCTCGGCATGCCGGCCTGCTGGTGGTGGGTTCGCCTCGCCCGAGGCCCCCCTGCTCCTGCTTCCCCTGGAAAACTGCCGACCGGGTGCGGGTGAGATGAAGAAAATGTGGGTTGGAAAACCTGCAGCTGACTCGGTCTCGGTCATTTTATTGGCTGTTTGACTAATTAATTAGTTCCTAAAATTTGGGGCCTTTGGAGATGCGGCTTAAACGTTACCTTGATTACATTCCATCAGCGTGGCTCTCAGAGACAGCACTTCCCGGGGGAGGGTGGCAGCTTTTCATTCTCGGGTGAATCCCAACAGATTCTGCACACACCTTGGCTTCTCCTAGCGCTTCATCGCCAGCACTTCCGGCGGGTGAGCACCACGGAGTGAGAGCAGCGGGGCCAGCAGGGAAGAGAAGGGAGCGGGGAGAGGAGCGAGCGGTCGTCCTTCTGCGGTGACACCCGGCCGGCCGCAGAGGACAGGGCGTGGGCCGGGGAGAAGGGCACCCCCGCCTGCCCTGCCCAGAGGCGCTCTGTCTCCCTCACGAAGTTTCAGGGAGCATCTCTCCAAACGGCCGGGACAATACTGGGCACTCGTCCCAGCCACATTATTCCCTGGTGACCCAGAGGCGCAATGGAGAGGTCGGGAACCAGGGGGAAAGGAACTGTTTTAAGAGGCAACGCCAGCCCGGCGGTGGTGACCTAAGCCTGCGATCCCAGCACTCAGGAGGCTGACGGGAGGATACCGGGAGCTCACAGCCAGTTAGGGCTACCGAGTCCAAGATCAGCCTGAACTGCATAGTGAGACCCTGCTCCCCCTCTCCAAAGGAAGAAACAGTGCCCCTCCCAACCAACAACCAAAACTGAGACGATCACCAGGACCCCCAGATTCCCGATGATTAAAGTCCTGGCTGATCCCTGGTACCCAGGGAATTCCGCATGGAAGGGGCGGGGAGGAAAAGGAGGGACCACGGGTGGCCTCCCCGCTGGGGGACTGGGGGACTCCCCTCTGCTGGGGCTCACAGTGTGTGTGCTTGGCCAGGTTGGGTGCCATGTGGACACCACGTTTGAGCGCCAGAAAGCTGTCACTAGCACATGTGGTCCTTGCTTGAGTGATAATGGAAATTACCACAGGCACCAGCATAAGTGTGCAGGCGGAAGTCTTCATCGGCAGGTTTGTTGTGGAAAAGGGACTCACTGACTGCCCCATGTGCAGCCCCAGGGAAAAAGAGTGAAGTTGGCTGCTTCTATAGACAGGAAAACACCTAAGAAAGGGGCCTTGTTACTTTTAGGTCACAAAGGAACTACAGTACTCCTGGCTTTTATTTATTTTTTCAAAAAGGACAGAGGTCTCCAAAAGGCTCAGCCTTGATTGACAGCCAGATCCGCCTTTCCCCTCCTTGCTCAAAGCCGCGGCTCTAACCCCCCCATCACCACACGCCCCGCCGCTGGGGACACTGAGGCCCCAGCCTTGTAAAGCTTGTGGACACACAGCTGCTTTTCTCTCGGCTAGCTAGAGCTGTGGTCAGCTAAGCCTGACTGTTTCACTGGTGCAGTGTGTTTTTAACTTTCCCTGGAACTGGGAAACTGTTTTTAAAAATGGCTGCACCATGTGATGCTCTGAGAAATTTAAAACTAATGTGTTGTTTAGTTTTTCCTGGATAAACTTTGTGTTTTGGTGGAAAGAAGCCCCGATGTATGATGTACCATTGTTTGATTATGGAATAAAACCCCGAGCTTTAGTTTTCCAGTCTGTGAAATAAAAGCCCTGCTGGAAGGCTTGTGAGCCATACTATTAGTACCTGTGCACTTTATGCACCCTGTGTTCTAGGGGCAAGGAGGTGGAAATGATGGTGCAGTGTGGCCGGGCTTCGCCTCTCAGAGCTGATTTAGAGGGACGGCTCATAATCTGTTATAGCAATTACTCTCTCTTCTCCCTGCATTAGAGACAGAGAATATGAAATACAGAATGGCTATCGTTTTGCTTAACTTATGCATGTGAAAGTCAAAGTGATGAGAATTTAGGATCCAGATCATTGCAGTTAACTGTTTTAAAAACATGTAATTATGATTTTAATTTTTTTCTGTCTTTTTGAAACAGGGTCTCACTATGAAGTTCAGACATGCCTCGAGCTCACTTTGTAGCCCAGGCTGGTCTCCAATTTGCAATGATTCTCCTGCCTCAGCCTCCCAGGTGCTGGAATTACTGAAGTGCGCCACCATGCCCAGCTGATTTTAATTTGTTTTTTATCCAGCAACAAACTCAGAATTTGGAGGGGGTTACTGAGGTGGGAGTCAGGTGTTTCTGTTACTGCTTGGATGACAGATGCGGGGGTGCTTAATGGTTTTCTGGTTCTGAGGCCCAAGTCTGCACCCCCTCTCCTAGTGGGGAAATGATTTCCAGTTTGTTCAGACACTATGGCCCGTGTGTTCAGTTTGCTGCTTTCCCAGGAGATGCAGCGTTGCTGAGAAAGTAAACATCTTTTCCCAGACTGTCCGAGCCCAGGACAGTAGGAGGGGAAGAGTGTGCCGACCCTGCTGTCTGCAGGACATGCGGACTCAGATATTTGTCCCGTTTTCTTTTCAACCGTGGCCTTCTCTGTTCACAGCACCCAGCTTCCTTCTGACGGCAGGCAAATAGCCTGGTGTAGAAAACTTGGGGTGTGAGAGGTAGGAAAGTGATGCAGACCTGAGGTGGACTGGGCCAGGCCAGGAGTTCAGGGAAGGGTTAGAACAGCTTCCTTCCGGCGGCGTCTGTGGCAACCTTGCTGGGTCAGTGAATCACCAAAAAATTCCCAGCGCTAAAAGGAAGAGAAGCTGTGGCTGCCGGGCTTTCGCCGTGGGCGGCGAGCTCAGCACTGAAGAGCTGACAGGCCCCCTGCTGTATGAGATCAGGGAATGCTGGTCCCTCCAGATGCTGCCATGAGAGAGTAGAAAGTGACATGGTCTGAAACTGTGCAGGCTGAATGGACAGGAAGCATCTACACAGCCTGTGCGTGTGTGCGTGCGTGTGTGTGTGTGTGCGCATGTGTGCGTGCTAGGCATTGAGCCCTGGCCCTGAGTATTCTAAGCATGGCACTCAAACTCTGAGCCACACCCGCAGCCACCCCATGTCTGTGTGCGTTTGTATGTATGGATGTGTGTACATACATGCATATGGGATGACTGAACACTGCAAATGTATAAATTATTAAGTGTATTTCAGTAAAGCACACACTGCCATCAATCCCCCTAAAATAGTCCTCTCTGTATCGGGAATTGAATTCAGGACCTTGTGCTTGCTGGGCAGTCACTGTGCCACTAAGCTATATCCCCAACCAGTCCTCCTCTCTCTGAGACCACTTATTCCCTCAGCCTTGCCACCTTCTGGAGCATTTCTGTCACTGTGGCTGCCTTGATGTCCTGAATCGATTCAAAGCAAAGCCACATTGCTGTGGCTCAAGAAATTCAGCCACAGGACTCGGAGTTTTCAGAAGCAGCTGAGGGTTATGGCCAACTGCAGTGGTCAGTCAGCTGTCACCATGGACACTGCTGGCTACTGCTGCTGGCACTGACTCCTTGGTTTTCCTTCCCTTATATACCCGGGTATGAGTTTGCAAGGTCAAGGTCACCATGGACACTGCCTCCTGCAGCTCTGTAATTGCCTTGGGATGTCCCAAGCCCCTGCACACTCACTGACAGAGTGTGGGCCCCAGGCAGCTTGGCCCCTTGAGAGGAACCCGCTTGTTCCCCTTTCCATAGTTTTTATGGCCAATTAAGGGAGAGGAGGAGGCCTTTGGGGATTTGGCCAAAGTTCAGTTTTTGCTTGAGGTCTAACTGCTGAGTGCCTAAACTATGCTGTAGGCCATAAACTAAGTGAAGTTTTCAAGACTAGGGCTTTTGGGGGTTCAAAACAAAAAGGCCGGAAAACAATGCAAACGCCCTCAGGGTGTGTAACAGGGGGATGAAGATGCACCGCACCGAGTTTAGGAGCCTGCCCTTCCTCCGATGGCACTTGGTGGCAGCAGTTAGGAGCCTGCCCTTCCTCCGATGGCACTTGGTGGCAGCAGTCACTGCACGTTTGGTGACACCTTGTGAAGATACTCAGGAACTTGCACTTCCCCATAAGGCACAGACTCCCCGGAGGCTAGAGAGGAGACCCACTCACCCCCGCCCCGTCCTTAGCACGGAAGAAGCCACCGTGCGGGGGTGTGTTTCACGCTGGCTGCGTTATACACTCACCTTGTAGGGCCACGCAGCGAGGCCACTGTCCTGCACGTTCCAAGCGGGCACCTGCTCAGGACCTCCTCCAGCCCTGGCCTGTGTTTATTTCTAAGGTCAACAATGAAGTCCTGCTGTTGTCATTTGAGCCTGGTGAAATATACAGTTGACACTAAGCCTTCTCAATGGTGAATTTGGGTTTAACTGATTTCATAAAAATATTCCTTTGATGGAGCGAGCGAGGAAATCCACTCGCACACTGTGCCCAAGTGCTCACCATCCAACCTCGCTGTACCGAGTGACCACAGATTTCGGTGACTCACAAACACCACCCGGAATCCTCTTCTTTGGTAGTGCACCATAGTCTGGAACCACTAACAGAGCTCGCACCTTCTAAAGCAGAAAAGAAACATTGGCTTCCAGTCTGGAGTCCCCCGCCCCACCCTGCCAGCCCCTTGTTCTCTGTTAGTACCCAGAATGTAACCCAACCTGCCTGCCACATGTAAAACAGGAAACTCAGTATAACCTTTGACCAATCATGCACCTCCAGCTTATCCCCGACATATGCAAAGAAGGTAAAACTCAGTGTAACTTGTGTTCAAACTCTACAAAACCGGCTCACTGAGAGGGTGGGGCTGGCTCTTGGGTGGGCCTTCCCAATCAGGCCCACCAGCATAAATAAAGCTGGACATTTGCCTCCAAACCTCGAGGGCCTCTCAGTTCTTGGTCTCAGATTGCTGCAACACCTCCATTTCACAAAGAGGTTTGGCCCCTGCATTCCGGATCAGTTCTCCTGTGACTGTTCCGAGTGTCAGACTGTGACATTAGCTCCTGATAGCTGGCAAAGTGTCAGTGCAACATGACATGACCCTATTCTCAATCTCAGTGCCAGTGCTAGGCTGGTTTTCTGTCACTATAACCAAAGACCTAGAAATTCTTATTTTGGCTCATGTCTTCAGGAGCTCCTGTCTGTGGTCTCTTGGCTCTGTAGATTCTGGTGAGAAGGAGGTTCGTGACCACTCTCTCTCACTTAAACACACTTACCAATCCCTCTGCTCCTTCTGAAGCAGTTCTGGATGTCCTCTCTCATGCGTGTCCTTTCATGGCTCAATGTCCTGAACCAATTCAAAATGTTTACAGCAGTTCCGGAACCACAGTGAATGGTTGAGTAAAGGCAGTGAGTAGGTAAGAGACGCAGTGCTGGATGCCCCTTGCATGGGACACGCCTGCCCCTGCCATTTTCTGTGGCAGCTCTGGAAGCTCCCTTTTGCAAGTATCTCTAGTTGTGTGTTTCTTTATTCATCGCAGTTGGCAACGTGCAAATTCTGGCTTCTCCCTAAACTCGAAACAACCATGAAAGGTAAATAAATGTCTGGAATAAGTTCAGGACGTTGAGGTGGCCACAGCTGCACAACTAGAGACACTCCAGAGCTGCTGCAGCGGGCGTGTTCCACACAAGGGGTGTCCTGCATGCGACTCCCACCCTGATCACTGCCTTTACTCAGCCATTCACTGTAGTCTGGGTCATGGCTCTCACCTTCTCTTAGCAGACCTCACCCCCTGGTTCCCACTCCTGCCAACTGCGCCACCAGCCGGGGACGGAGCCTTCTGCGCTCAAGTCCTGGACGGCCTGGACCTGGTTGTTCTGGCATTAGTTCCTTGGGACACTGCAGTGTTATTTGTGCAACAAAAGTTCCCCAACTAGCAATGACCCAGACTGCTAGGCTGACTCTCCTAGCTTTCTGAGGCTCCAAACTTGAGGCTGGTGGTGGAGAGGCCACCCGAGTTCCTCCCTGCACACTGGCTTGCCCTGCCAATCCCGCTTCGGCTGTCCTGCACAAGGACACTGCTGCCGAGGGGAGACGCAGGCCGCCCCCGCCCGGCCCCCTCCTTGCCATACTGGCCCTGCCTTCCCGAGCTTAGGAGGCTACTGTAACTTACGTAACTCGTCCTCGCTGCGAGCCTGGAAGAGGTGCTTCCTGGTGACATGCCCTGAAATCCCGGTGACCTGGAGCGTGGCAGCATGAGAGGTCTGTCTTGGGGTCCCTTTGTATTTTGAAAAGAAATTTTTTTTTGGAAAAAGAATGTTTTAAAATACTGAAAAATTCCAGTCCATAGCACTGGGTCACCTCTGTTTTGGGGTTTTGACAATCTCTTATATTCATATATTTCTGCTTAGCTTTTAAAAAAATAATCACTCGGTCCTCATCTCCCCTGCTCCTAAGTGTCCACTCACACAGGTGAACACATGACGTCAGCATGGAACCTCCCCACTCAAGACCTCAGGACTGCCCGGCCTAGTATGACGCAGGTCCTTTCTGCTAGAGGAGGAGCAGACACCCTTTAATAATAGAAAATCAGTGTAAATCCGTGCTCCAGTTTAATTCTCCGTTTCTGAATTCGGCACCGCCAACGATATCATGAAGAAAGCGCTCTGTCTTCCTATGCTGTCCACACCCAATAAGGAAAAGGTTCTTCAACAAGTCATATCTTTTTTATTCACATCATGCTCCCAGTGATGGTTGTATAAAGGCTCCTGTGTGGAAATTTAAAGCTAGTCTTGTGACTGTGTTTCCCTTAGCGATGCTGTGTGATACAGCAGCACGTGGCTAGGCCAAGACCCACCAGTGACACTGCCCCCCGCCCGGTGACCCGTGAGGACAGGTTTCCCATAAGCCTCGTAGCCGTCCTGTCTGGCTTACTCGGCTCTTCCTGGCGTTCTGTGCCCGTGTGGTTCTGTGGTGACTTTTGTGGATCTGCTGGCCATGTTTCCTCTGGTACTTCACACTATGCAGCTTCTCAGTGCTGGGCTTGGGCTACTTGAAGTGGCACTGAATTCTAATTTTTTTTTTTTTTTTTGTCTTTTTGAGCCAGGGTCTTGCTATGCAGTTCAGGCTGCCTTGAGCTCACTTTATAGCCCAGGCTGGTCTTGAACTCACAACCACCCTCCTGCCTCAGCCTCTGGAGTGTAGGGATCACAGGCGTGAGCCACCACGCCCAGCTTGAGGACACAGAGTGCAAACCCCCTGAGTGAGAACCTTGTGTGGCACTGAGAGGAAGTGGCGCTCAGGGCGGCTCTGTTCCTAGGCTGCTTGGTTTCAGGGCAACGGCAGTGGCAGTGCGGTTAGCAGTCGGTGCCGGGTGACCTGCATTCTCCACGGGCAAAGAGAATGTGTCTACACGGAAAGCATAACCTTCTTTTCTCAATGCTATTCTCCCAGTTATACAACATAAACTACTTCATGGCATTTAGATGCCTGAGGAATTGTAAGGAGTTTGGAGAGTACTGGGGATATGGAGGACGCGGTGCTCACACGGCGAAGGCACCCCTGGGTTAAACGCAGGCACCCCTGGGTTAAACGCGAGACCGTGTCGCCTTAACAGGAAGGGAACAAGTCCGCAGAGCTTGCTGACGGGTGTGGCGGCTCCCGAACGGGTGACAGCTCAGGAAAGTTGTGCCTCTCCGTCTTGTACCATGTGCCGCGACAGAGAAAGCCAAGGACCTGAGGCAGCCTGAGCCACACAGGGGTGTCAACGTGCAAATCAGGGGCATTCGTACCCAAGTGGAAAGAATTTCAAGACAGAGCTGATCCCAGCAGAAATGACTGAAGGGCTGCGGGATTCACGAGGAGGGGGCGCTCTGGAGACACCCCGCGAAATCACTGGGACAGTTCTGAGGCGGGGTTTGGCTTTCTCGGTTTTCTTGGGCCTGTCGCTGGATTTCAGAACCACTGTGCCCACGCTCCAGGCCCCGCCGCCCCTCAGTATAGCTGTGGGGTAAGTTGTCCTCATCTATCATCGCGACCAGTTCCTGGCGACCAGAGCAAAATCTTCCCAGCGGGAAATTCGATCACCCGCTGCCCAGCAACTTCCTTTCGGGAGCAGTTGGTGCCAATCTGCCAGTGGCCCCATTAGCACAGGGCTGGAACCTCGCCCGGGGTCTCCCAGTCACCTCACCGGCTGAGGGACACGGGAGGCGGCGTCTCCTCATCCATTGTATTACAGTTCAGTAAGGGAACAGTGACAGGAGGGAGACTAAATACACAGCTTGTATTGACAGGAACATGGGAAGAGAAACCAGGGCCATAGGTAGCCACCCTGGCACAGCAAACCCAACCCCAAATCAGCTCTCTGTCTTGATGAAGCATAAGTCAGTGTTTCACTCCCACAGTTGCAACTTGGCTTGTTTGTTTGTTTTTGAGATAGGGTCTCGATGTGCTGTATAATTCAGGCTGAAGTTGAACTCATTATGTAGCTCAGGCTGTAATGCTCAGACCATTGACTAACCAAATGCGCCGCCATCTTGTTCTGTATGCGCCATTTTAAAATTAAGTTTCTGTTTCCTGCTTAAGTTTCTGTTTCGTAAGATAAGTTTCCTTTTCCCCGAACTGACGCTTCGCTTGCCACCCTCAATGACCAACCAACTTTCTCCCCGTGTTCTTACCACCCCGAATTCACCAATCATTGCTAGTCTCGTCCTCCCCATACCCACTATAAAGGTAACCACCCTTAGTTGTTAGGCACACAGTCTCGAGATCCATCAACAGAGACTGCGTCGCCAGGCTTGGCAATAAAACTCCTTCACTCTTGATTGACTGGCTTTCATTTCTAAATCATCACTGCACCGTTACAAGGCCAGCCTCAAAACACAAAGCAACTCTCCTGCCTCAGCATCTTGAGTGCTGGGATTACAGGTGTGTGTCACCACACTTAGCTTACAATTTACTTTGGTGAAAACAAACAAAATTATGGCTCTCGTAATTAAAGAACATTTGTAACTGAGAACAATGGTATTACAGTGACTAATAGTGCATATGGCACGTAAACTGGGAAGAGAAGGAAGGAGCTTGGGATGCCCCAGCCAGAGCTCTTCCCTCTTGACCAAAGGGAAGAAACACCCCAACCCTAAGCCTTGAGATGGCCAGGGAAATAACTTCACCTGCTTCACCGTGACAGAGACTGACCTGTGAAACCTGTGCTATTTTAGAAATAACAATGAGGATTAATTTGAGGACATGATTCTTGGAAACGTGACGCAATTTCAAGCTCTTTTCCCTGCCCTGTTCCCTTGTGCTGCAGGCTTTGCAGCATCATGAATTTGGGAGATGAATGTCCGTCTAGGACTCAGCACAGAGCAGGCAGTGGCCGCCCAGCGTGCTGTAGGTTTGTGTCCAGTGTCACGGGCTTGGGGCTCCAGCTCTGCCTGCCCTGCTGAGCCCAGGTCTTCCTGTCTTGACCGTAAGTCCCTGGGCACTTCTGGGTGTGAACCTGCCACACACTCCTGTATTTGACATCACTCAGAATTATAGTTCATGCGGAGAAATGTTTATTCATTTTGACTTTTGAAAAACTATTTTGATTTTTTTTTTTTGTACTGGGGACCGAACTCACAACCTTGCACATGCCAGGCAGGCACTTAGGCCACTGAGCTAAATCCCAGGACCAGGACTGGCGCTTTTATTTGTAATAACATTTGAGTTTGAAACAGACGGCCGTGACAGTTTAGCAAGGGCTGCGCTGCCCACGAGCCTGGCCCATGGGCAGTAACAAGCACTAGCAGGGTGGTGACAGCACGCAGGGGTGAGTGTCTCCCAGCAGGGCCCTGGCCTGCCCTCTGCCTCACAGGTGCACACACGTGTGCGTGCGTGTGGGTGCATAAACAAATATAGAGAGCCCCTCCCAGTCCTCATCTCAGTCCAGGGAATTTGTATTTGCAATTCCCTGGAAAAGTCATGGACTTCTAGCGAGTTAATTCCAATCTACCACTTCCAGTGCAAGCCACAACAAGGATAAAGCCCATAAGGCATATTTACAGTTATGGGAGTCACAGGGTCCTAAGTCCAGTCAAGACAGCACATCACCAGGACAAAGTCCTCGACCCAGGCCCGACCTGGATTTTACTCCGTCAAGAGGGAAGTGTCTTGAGGATGGGTGACTGCGAATGGCGGGAAATACGTGAGTACTGTGTAACATTCTCTCTCTTGCAACTGCCTGCATAAAGTTGTTGCTTCTTAAAAGGTATTTCTGAATTCCTCTAAAATTACTAAATTTCCCACTATTTTTTGGACTGTCTGTCCTTCTGCTCTAACCGTTCCTGAACTTACGATCTGCAGTTCTTTAGTGTATAATAGAAGTGTTAGGGTTGCAGTGAAGTATGAAATATGAAATATGTTGGGAAAACCAGTGTTACTGGTTAGGTTAAAAAAGCCACAATGATGGAGAACATAGTCGAGGTGGTGGCCTTCTCCAGAGGGATTACAGCACTGCCCGAGGTGGGCTGAGGCACGGGGGAGGCCCGGGACTCTCAGTGATATGGTTCTTTTGCCATTTCGGAGGCCTCCTGGCTCTGAAGTCACCTTCCCAAGGCACCCCGAGGTGTGTGATCTGTGCCTCAGAATCCGGAGCTGCTCTGTTAGGTCACAGGGCACTGCCCCTCCTGCCCAGTAGGGTGGGGCCAGCACAAAATTGCACCCACTGAAAATCCCTCCCTTAAAGTTTCAAATGTGTTTTTCTAAACTGCAAGAAGAGCTAAGAAATTCTGTCTTATCTGAGGCAATATTTTAGGCCCAGCAGTTTCTTCCATTTCATGCATTTAAAAAAATTTTCAAATTTAAGGAAAAAAAAATCACTGATTTTTGTAAAAAAAATCTTGTAGATAAAAAGTTATCTGTAGGTGGTAGATGGGCACTTACATATTTTGGCTTTTGTACAAACTGGTATAAATGTTTTAGAGAAATGTTTGGCAATTTGTAACAAGACTGTATGTTTATTCCACTTAATCTAATTATTAGATTTTGAGACATTTTTCATAAAGAATTCTATAAAGATGTAAGTAGAAATTTGAAAAAGATTATGTTACTCAGGGAATTATAGACTTGAAAGAATCAAGAGAAAATTGATTCCTCACCTGCATGGGAAACTCAGTGAGGTTAACAGCTGTCTAGCGTCCTTCACAGTGGAGGCCAGAGGAAATGAAGAATAAATAAAAAGTCTGGATAAAAAAAATGGGGAGAATTCATGGCTAGCAGACCTGCTCTGCAAGAAACGCCAATGAGAACTCTTCACATTGAAAATAAATCATTAGAAACTAACTGGAATCCTCAGGACAAAGAACACCAGCAAAGATAGTAACCTAAGGACAAAGCACAGTATAAATAACCCCTGTCTTTAGTAATGTAAAAAGCAGTCGTATACAGGTGCACACCATCCAACTGTGGGGTCAGCAGCAGAGACAGGTGCTGCACGCGGCAGCAGCTGCCCTGTGGAGGCGGGAAGAGCTGCGTGGGACCTGAGTGGGAGGAGCGCAGAAGCCTCTTGGAGAGAATAAGGTGTGATTAGTAAGGAGGTGAGTCTAATAGCAAAGACTAGACCTGTAGAGTGTGTGTGTGTACATGTAAATGCCCTTCTCTGAGATTTGTTCAACTACACATAGTGATTTTCGACTCATACAAACGAATATATATCACAGAGCAAAGACAGGGTTCCACTATGTAGTTCAGGCTGGTCTTGAATTCACTTTGTAGCCCCAGCTGGACTCAAACTTGCATGATCCTCCTGCTTCAGCCTCCGAGTGCTGGGATGACAGGTGTGCGCCACCATGCCCGGCTAGTTTGTACATATTCTATCCTATAGCAGTGGTGGCAAAGCCATGGCACCTGGGCTGCAGCAGGCATGCAGAGCCCTGTCTGTCAGCACATGAGCCAAGTTGCCCTGGAACCCGAAAGCAGGCAGCTGAAATATCTTCCAAATTTACAAATGCATTTAGAAAATTCTACATTTGCAGACAATCCTTCAAGCCACCAAGAAATCTCCAAGAATTTTTTTAGCATTGTAGCACTTGCAAAGGAGAATTTTAGTAACCGATTTTTACAGTTCTGGAAGATAGAGACAACCCTATGCTTTCTTCTCCAGTGTTACAGATTAAAAACTGGTGGTCAACTTAACACCAGCTGAATTAAATCGGCATGGTGCCGAGCATCGATGGTCCTTATTCCGAACGGTGCTTCTTAGCTCCACTGCAGAACCCTCAACCTGCTGCAGATCCTTTACCCCATGGGCACAGACTTTCTAGTTTCCACCACTGAGCGACGGGCCTTTGTTGGGGACCTCAAATTCACAATGGCTCATTTTGTGTATTTCCCTGTGGGATAAAAGGAAGGATTGGGATTCTTGGTACCACCCCTCTGAGACTTCCCCATGGACTCTTCTAGCGTAAGATCCATCATCTAAGCCTTCTTGAGTCATCTCAGGATTATACTCCAGGTCAAGATACTTCTGAGCATAAAGTCAGCTACGCCCTGAGTCTTTTGATGAATTGTAATCCTTTACTAGCCCCACTTATCACTGTATACACCCAATAAATGGTGGCTGCTTTGGGAGAGAAGTCTGATCCAGAGACATGACTTCCCAGCCACTGATGGAGTACTATACTTGTCTCTGTTTTTTATTTTTCTCACTGCATTCTTAACACAGGCAATGGGACTCTTGGCTGAGTTCCTGATGGGCCTTCCCAGTGCAGATCCGTAAAACAGACTGGCGTGAGTCCTTGTCGGCTCCAGACCTCCAGCTGGACTTGTGGGAGGCACTGCCATGGGCTCTAGGTCTTTAGCTGGACTCATGCAGGACATTGCTGTGGGATCCAGGCCCTTGGCTGAATATTCTGGGTCATTAGTGTTGTGGACAGATTACCTGCATTTTTTGTGTTTAACTCTTGAGTGACCATCATAATAAAATAATATTATAAACTCTGTGTCCTGTATGTAATCGTTCTTGCAAGCCCTGACTACAACATCTAGATAAAGCCAAATTTGAAGAACTTGATCTTTTCTGCTTATGCTGGTTAGATTTTGGAATTCTGGAAATGAAGCTATTGGAATTTTCAGAAAGTTCTATCTGGAAAAATAGATTCTATGACTTGCATGCAACACTTGAGAAGACGGAGTATGAAGGGATGACAAAGGACAGCACAGTTGGTGGTTGTGGAAATGAAATCCTTACAGTGTGGGATTCTCAGCCACATAATTTTAAGTCAACGAAAGCACTTGGGATTGCTTTTCGGACTTTGTCAGGATATCACGCTTATGAGCAGCTGTTTTAAGCTTTGAATTAAACCAAACCTGATAGAAGAAGCAGACTAACAGATGACCTGAGTGTTGCACTGTGTGCCTCTCAGACTAACGAAGCGTGAG
Organism: Hydrochoerus hydrochaeris; assembly: GCA_004027455.1. NCBI lineage: Eukaryota > Metazoa > Chordata > Mammalia > Rodentia > Hydrochaeridae > Hydrochoerus > Hydrochoerus hydrochaeris. The sequence goes on along the minus strand of PVLA01013093.1, from coordinate 25,056 downwards.
CCAAGGTTTGACGAATGATCAGCATGTATACAACGGAAAAGATCCCATTAACTATGCGGAAACACGCCAAGTGCAAACTTTATCTTCCAATAAAAAACTGTTTCTATCACAAAAGCTCCATTATTGTGTTAACATATAGTTGTTTTTTTCTAAACTAAAGCCTCAGTATTGAGGTTTAACTGAAGCATTGGCACTTTGAGATAAATAAGTGGGCTTTAACTTGGGCACTCAGACACTATCCTGTAGCAACTACTAAGAGAATAAACTAAAAAAATGGTGAAGAAATCATTAAAGGAAATGAAATGATACACTAGGAAATATTCACTTAAGAAGAAGGAATTAAAGGAGGAACAGAAGAACAAAAGAGATACAACATACAGAAAACAAAAAAAATAGTAGACATAAATATCAATAATAATATTAATTATAAAAAGATTGAAGAATCTAGCTGAAGGATAGGCGTTTATCCAACTAGGCAAAAAGAAAAGTTTAACTGTGTGCTGTGTAAATGAGACATTTTAGAGTCAAAGATACAAACAGGTTGAAGAAAAAAAGGATGACAAAGGATATAAAATGCAAAGAACACCCATTAGAAGGTTACGGTAACATCTGACAAAGCTGTAACAGAACACATTTTCCTAGAGATGGAGTGAGCCATCTTACAGTAAAAACAGGGTCAGTCTATTAGGAAGACAGACGGGTACAGATACGTGTGTGTGTGACAAGACAGTTCCACCACCCACACAACTGTAGGGTAAATGGACAATTTAATAACAATCCCCAAGGAATTTAATCTCCTTCTGAAAGCAGACAGGACAACTGGGCAGATCAGCAAGTACACGTGACTTGAATTCAACACCGGACGCCACCTAAGGCTAACAGCATCTCAGGAACAACTCAGCCCCATGGACACCTCTTGGCCTCACCTGCACCTGGCATGTCCTCAAGGACTGACCCGTAGAACCATGTGTGAGGCATAAACATGCAAAATATTGCTAAGCATACAAATAGATACTCTGATTGGTAAGAATGAGAACCTTTAATATTTCGTTTTGCTTTGCTCTAATTGCTAGTTTCTCCATAATAAGCACATTATATTTAAGAAGACAGAAATGACCAGCATAAAGTAACTGATGCTTAGTGATGGACAAGCATGAACCCAGAGAGAGGGAAACTCACCGCCCCTTGTGTAGACCACTGAGCCCTCACCACACAACCCAGTGCTGCTCTAGCCATGCAGTGTCTCGGGGCCCAGGTGGCCCCGCCAGCACCCCGCTCAGCCACGTCTCCCTGCCAATGCATCTGGGACTCCCGGGACCCCCACCTGCCCAGGCTCCTTCAGGCCGGGACTCAAAGGCTGGTATGGAGCCACCAGTACTGGTCAGGACGTTTTCTCTCCTCGGTCCCTGTCCTTCACCTGGAGCCAACTAAGACACAGACAGGGAAGCCAGAGGACACTGTGACAGGCAAGCAGTGACCGCTGGCTCCGCGGCTCCTCAGAGCCCAGACATCCTTGACCAGCGCTGCTGTGGTGGCCTCCAGCCCTGCCACACCTGTCATTCCTGGGTGACGCCCGCCACCCTGCCCCTCCCTGGCGGGTGAGCCCAGTCCATGCCCTCGTCAGCCTCCAGGACTGGAAGAGAACTGGACACCTGGCTCAGGATGCCCCAGCCTTTCCCTAATCCCAAGGGCTGCCTGCCCAGCCCTCCTCTGGGGACAGTTCCTGATGCCAGTGTCCCAGCCTGTCCACAGCTGTGACACTGAAGCCTCGGGAGCCCCCTTTCGGAAGGAGACCCATACCCGTGCTGCCGGTGCTGCTGGCCGGGCTGAGCGAGAGGATCAGGTGGCCTGGCTGGTCAGCCATCTTTGGTCACTTGTCCTGTCATGGGTCACCTGGGTCCCCATGCCTTCTATAAAGGGAAAGGATGACAGCATGAACCCTGAAACCCCAAAGTTGTTTCCCATCCCCGTCATTACCTAAAAAGACAGCAGCACAACTTATGAAGAATCACTGCATTGTTTAAACAAAAACTCCTTAGAATGCCAGTTTTAGGTAAACTTGTCATTTCTCACCCTTTTGCGCAGGTTCCCCAGCCACTGGCCGAGCCTGGGAGGGCTCCTGCAGGCCCTGGGCAACAGGGACCAGGTGGTTTCCGCTGGAAAGCTGAGATGCTTCACCCTGCTGTGAAGAGGATGAGCCTAATTAGGAGGCACCAAAACCAAAATCAAAACCAAAACCACACCAGCTTTCTTCACAGGCAAGGAAACTGATCCTCCTTCAAGTCAGATTAGCCACACTGACAAAGAATCTCCTGACAGGAAGCAGCAGAGATGAGAAATTAGAAGCTGCATGAGAAAGGAGCCCTGGGGCACCCAGGGGGTTCCCAGGCAGTGCCAGTGACAGCAGCAAAAGCTCAGGGAGCGGATGAGTCAGGGTGGCCTCAAATCCCTGCACTCAGGATCCCTCAGTCCCCCTTGAGGCAGGAGAGGCCCCAAGAGTTTGAAGGCAGCCCAGGCCTCACAGTGAAACTCCAACTAAAAAAAATAAGAATAAAATAAAAATAAACAAAGCAAAACAAAATAAAATAAGGTACGGATTGACCCTCAACCCTGACCTGCTGAGTCAGGAGGAGAGGCTAGGCCCATCTTGGTGGCCAGCTGCACAGCTCTTAGCGGGGAAAGGCTGATGGACGCTCCTCCAGGTCCTCAGCTGTGGCTCACTGGGCAGGGCAGTGACTCCCCGCCACCCCCACTGCCTTCCCTGCAGAGTGGACTGGACTGGCAGGTGGGCTGGGGAGTGCTGTGTGGGGCGGGCACACAGCAAGGGTCTCAGGCCCTGTGGACACCCACAGCCCCACCAGGTGGGCACCCTGCAGGTTTGGGTGCTTGTGCGTTTCTTCTCCAAGTCTGTTTTTGTAACATGGCTCCTCTGGCAGTGCCTTTCCATAGATTTTGTAATCAGCTCGTACATGTCTGCAAAAGTCAAGGGGGGATTTTGAGCAGAGTTGGGTTGGCATCTTGATAGCAAGTCGATCATGAACAGGGTGTGGCGTATCTTCATCTTCCTTCGCGGCCTTTAAGTCTTACACTGCGCAGCACGTAAAGCTGTGGGGGAGGGGACTTCTTGCATTCCAAGGCCAGTGTAAGTGGTAACTTTAACATCCCAGTTTCTGACTGTTCACTGCCACTACGTAGAAGCTCGGTGGGCCTTTCATTTGGACTCAGGTCCTAGAGTGGCTTTCTTTAAATTCGCTGGTGCCCATGCCTGTCATCTCAGTGCTCAGGAGGATGAGGCAGGATTGCTGCAAGTTCAAGGCCAGCCTGGGCTACACAGTGAGTCCAAGGCCAGGCTGAACTACGTAGTGGACCCTGGTTTCCCCCCACCCCCCAATTCTCTGGGCTTCCTGTACAGGCGATCACGTCATGCACAAATGGCTGTAGCCTTATTCCTTCACTTCCAGCTGGGTGCCCGCCTTGCTGTACAGCGGCCCGGGCACCGTGCGCCTGCTAGAAAACACCCCACCTCGCCATTTGCTCAGTTTCTCTAGGGCCTTTTTTGTAACTGTTCTTTATCAGGTTTGTTCTTAGTTTGGTTTTTGGTCATAAACGGCTATTGGATTTTTTTTTTTTCTGTTCCTTTTGGGGGAAATTTCTTGAGATAATTCATGTGCCATGTTACTCATCCTTTTAAGGGTACAATGTGAAGTTTTTCTATATTCACTGTTATTTTCTGCATCCTTTGAGATGATCATTTAGTTTTTCTTCTGTGTATTATTCAGGGAATTACATTTATGTTTTTGAATACTGGGTCAACCTTTTATTCCTGTGATAGACTTTACTTGGGCGTGACAGGTTCTTTCAATATACTTCCAGATTTCATTGGCTAATAAAAAGTCCCTGTGAGCTAGGATTTGGCTCCGCAGAATAAGCACCTGCCTGACAAGCAGATCAAGAGTTCAATCTCAGTACCAAAAAAACCGTCCCTGTGCGCTTACGTAGCGCCTTACATACACTCTTCTGCTTTTGAGTAGAAACTACTGTTCCAAATTTACCACTGAGAAGTACTTAATTCTTTAAGAAGCCATTCTGTGCAGCGGTGCGGGCCAGGGGTGCGGCTGAGAGGCGCCTTCCGTCAGGCCCAGGCCTCACAGCCCGTCTCCATCAGGGCGGTGTGCACAGGGGCAGCTTGCGCCCGTCCAGACTACCAGTAACGACACGGTGAACCCGGAAAGAAGCCCAGAGACAGAAATATGCAAAACTATGCCCGTGTAAAGAGGGGGGCTGGTCTGCTCCCCTTAGCTTGGCGTGGCTGCCCCCCAGTTCCCACCTCAGATGGTTAAGGGTGCGGTGAGACCAGAGGCAGGGCAAGTCCCCATTTGAGCCTTAATTACAAACTTGTTTCCTTACTAGTGTTACAGAGCAATAAAACTAGCAACTTTTCTAAAGGCATTTTATTCACATTTGACACGAGACTGAGAAAATATCAGTGATTAAATATCAAAAGCAGGAGCTACCATCGTGTGCCCGCCCACCCTTTCACTGTTAGGGCTGCGGGCTGCGCACCAAGATTCTTACGTTCGTCTCCCCCAGGAAACTGAGGAAGGTGTACACCAGAAGGAGGAGAGGGTGTAGCTCCTCTCTCAGAAGAAAGTGGAAAAGGGAGATTCTTTTTCATTTCAAAGCAATTTGTGTTGGCAGGCATGGTAGCACACGCCTGTAATCCCAGCAGTCAGGAGGCTGAGGCAGGAGGATCACCTGAGTTTGAGGCCAGCCTGGGCTACACAGGGAGTTCAAGGACAGCCTAAACTGCAGAGCGAGAGCCTTTCTCAAAAAAACAAACAAAAAAGCCTTCAAAAGACCAATTTTTGTGAATACTGGACAGCATTCTCTTTTCAGTTGTATGGTCTCAGAGTAATGCAAAACTTTCCTGAAAATCAAGATAATTTAGAAAGTTTCTTACATGTTGAATGGTTAAAATTGATATTAAACTAAAGAAAAAATGCAAAACTCCTTTTACAGAATATTATAAATGTTTATTTTCTGTATGATTTACTTTCCTGTCCTGTTTTTACAATATAGAAAAGAGTATTCTTTGAATAGCTCTAGTAAATATAAATGTCATCATTCTATCTTGGGATGTAAATTGAGCTAAAAAGTCAGACACCCGACACTCCCAAATAGTCTTTTACGATGGCTGCATGAGTGTGGCTATTAATCTGGTTGAGCAATTTGATGCAAATGTCTCAATACAAAAGTTGTTCAGTGAGTACTGCACAGAAGGAATGGGCCTAATGCTGTAGGCAGCCTCCTCCTGAAAACCCAAACCAGTAGCATCTGATTGCACCTTCAAAGTTTTACAAGCAAAACATTCTTAAGCAATGCCATCATACATAATCTACAAGTGTAATCAAAATTTCACATTTTCTGCACACTGTATATAAATACACATCACAATGGTGCAATTATAATTAACACAGAATATATACAAAATGAACAAAGTTTAGATTTAGACCAAAAACTTATTGCAAATTTTTGAAAAATAACTTGATAATATTTTATCCTCTTACACTAATTTACAATTTATACAAAGTTCAGGCCTACTAGGTTGAGGTGCTAAGAATGTCTGTACTATCTACATTTAAAGTTACTGCACTATACTTTTATAAACCCAAATTTCAAAAGGAGGATACTTTAATGAATAACAAACAGAATCCTCTTTTGGATTAAATTTCTATTGCCTATATCTTGCATGTTCATATGAACATATATACACACTTAATACATACAACTATAGAGTCCTTGTAGGAAATATAATAATCATACATACTGATAATTACTGAGGATTAAGGTACCTAATAAAATGTCTGAATGCCAGCATGGTTTTGTCATAAAATCAAGAGTCCTACTACCACAGGCTCTTAAACTCATAGTTAAATGAAAATGTAATTACTGATTACATGAAAACACACATACCTTCTGTTTACCAAATCACTGGCTAAAAACAATGCCACTGTAAACTTCCCTCATAAAAAGAAATTCCACTACAATTTTGAAAGCTTTGTTAGGAGACCTGTTTCAGTAAACCAAGTAAAAGTCACACATTGGTCTGAAAGGTCTTAGTTCATAAGCTACAAAGAGAGCTGTAGAGAGAAAAATTCTTCCTTAAATTCATCTCTTACAGTTGCAGTATTCCTTACCTCTCCACCCAAGCTAAATTTTATGCCTGATGATTATACGAGGCTCTCTAGTATCTCTACATAATCCTTACTGAGATTCACACCCCTCTCACTTTAACGAGAGGCCAGGAGTCACTCTGACAACTTATTTCCCACACAGGCCACCTCCTGAGGGGGAAGACTCGAGCACTCCTGGCCATCCCTCGTTACAGGCGCACACGGCCTACCTGCTAAAGTTGCCACTGTCTCTTCATCTGTGTGCGTGTGTGAAAAAGAAGTTTTATTTTAAAATTCTGCCTAGGGACTGCTTCTTCTTTTGATAGTCCAGATTCAAGCCTAAAAAGCTGGTTTTTCTTAAAAAGAGTGCTTTTTGAAACACAAGTGCCATCTGAATACATTCTATAAGAATATATGCAGATCCCCGCCCTGCATATGTTCTAAAATGACTGCACACAACCAAGGATGCTTTGACTTTCCCTACTGAACAAAGCCATACAATACCACATACTATAAATTCCATAATTTATAAAATGCTCTTCCTTGATAGAATCACAAAGATAGAACATCTAAATTTTAAGAAACCCAAGCAGAGCCAGGTATGGGTGGCACATGCCTATCACCCCAGCACTTGGGAGGCTGAGGCAGGAGGATCACTGTGAGTTTCAGGCCAGCCTGGGCTACAAAGTGAGTTCGAGGCCAGCCTGAACTGCATAGTGAAACCCTGTCTCAAAAAAGGGACCAAAAGAAAACAGAAAACCAAGAAAAGAAACCCAAGCAAATTAAAAATCTATATAATACAATAAAAATTAAAAAGAAAAATTCAATTTACAAGGGGTGTAAGCAGAATTAACTAAGATTTAAAATGTATGAATTTCCTCATTTCAAATTTCCTCTCTTTCAGTATTATAATTTCTGGTCTCAGAAAACAAGGACTGAGTTAAAACACAGTAAGCGTTGACTTAGCGTCCAGAAATCAGTGTCCCTGCACCTGCGCTTCTGTACAGCCCACTCCTCCGCCTCGCGCTCGGGTCAGCAGTTCATGGCACACGGGTCACTTTTGGCTTTCCCCGCGGAGCTGATGACGCTCGTCAGACAGCGGCCGAACTCCTCCAGGATCATCCGCTCGGCCGCAGCCTTCGGCTTCCCCTTCTTGTCGGCCTGCTCCGCCTGGGCGAGCAGGCAATTGCAGGTGGCCTCCACCACCTCCTTGGTGACAAAAGTGAACGGCAACCTGAAATGAGGTTTGAGAGAAGGTGGTGATGCCGGGTGACAACAGCACTGCAGTCCTCTCCATAGCCTGCGGCACCTAAACTGCGAGGCACACACCCTGAAGAGCTGTGGAGGCTGAGGCAGGAGGACACCACAAATCTGAGGCCAGCCCAGGCTATGGAGTGACTTCGAGGCCAGCCTGGATTATACAGGGAGACCCTACCTCAAAAACTAACTAAATAAAAGAGCTTTGGTGTCACACTGGGTTTACCACGGGTGCACATGATGGCCCACACCTGTAATCTCGGCACTGAGGCAGCTAAGGCAGGAGGATCGTGAACTGGAGGCCAACCTGGCCTATATGGGGAGACCCTGTCTTGAAAAACACAAATCAACCCGTCAATCAATCATTAATCCAAAAAAGCTACGAAGTTCCAGATTTTAAACGCTCAAACAAAGGTTTATTAACATGCTGATGTAACTTTATACAAAAAAATTTTTATTTTTTCGGTACTGGGGATCAAATTTACAACCTCGCCTTTGCCAAGCAGGCGCTTATGCCAGAGCTAAAACCTTGGCCCCAGTTTTTATTGTATTGTATAACTTCATGTTTGCAGTTCGTATCATGAAGAGTTTCCCAAGTGGGAAAATGGTATGTTTCTTACCCTACACTAATACTTTTCATTTCCAATGAAGATCAGACTCGATCCTCCCAAAGCTTATTGAGGGCCAGCAAGGGTCCCGTCCTACACCAGTTAACCTGGCTGCACATCCCCACTGACTTCCACCAGGAGGCGTCTGCGCAGTCCAGGTGAGAGTTCATTAAACAGCTGCACTGCTTTGTACATAAAGCAAGCCTTTTGCTTGTTTTTTAATGGTACTGAGGATTAACTCCAGAGCCTGCGCACCAAGTGACATCTTCAGCCTTTTTATTTTCTTTTGCCTTTGAGACAGGGTCTTACCAAGTCTCTCTGTTGCCCTGGCTGGGCTCTATCCTGTGATCTTCCTGCCTCAGCCTCCTTGAGTTCTGGGATTACAGATGTGTGCCACCACACCTGGCTAATGGCCTTACTGTTATAAACACTGGCTCTTACTTCAACTTTGGAATACCGTATACAGGGCTTATTTCACTTAATTTCTTAAATTATTCTCTCATAGCAATAAAAGACTACAATATTAGAATATGATGGGTCCCCGAAGATGGGACAAGTGCTTCAAGAACACAAAAAAAGAGGTAAGAAAATGCAAAAATAGGGGTTGGGGATTTAGCTCAGTGGTGCAAGTGCCTGCCTGGCAAGCGTGAGGTTGTGAGTTCAATTCCCAGTACAAAAAAAAAAAAAAAGCAAAAATATGAGTAACCACCCTTGCTAAAAAAAGTTATAAAAAATTGTGTTTTTTATAAGCGTTTGTCAAATTACATAAGTACTACATCTTGGGAGAAATCTAATTAAATTAAGCACAGCAAGCTGAAGCATCACTTTGTATTTTAGAATTGCAGAATAAATCTGACAATGATTTTTCTGTTATCCTTAAATTCCTTTAAAAGCAACTAAAGATGAAAGGAAACACAAAACTCAGTGAGCAAGTGAGCACCTGAGAAGCAGCAAGCGTTCAGGAGACATGGACTTACTTCCCTCCGCCGCCGCTGAGCGCTGGCGCAGGCCTGGTGAGCAGGTCGGAAATCTGAGAGGACAGCTTGGTCTTGGCGGCTGTCTGCTGCTGCACCCGGACTTCAGCCGCGTCTGCCAGGTGCATCAGCGTCTTTCTCTCGGGGCTTTCTTCAAAATTCTTACAGCCGATACACTTGCATATGGAGGAGCACATTATTTTTGCCTAAAAGATTAACAGAAAGTTTCCAAATCAAAGCCTGTAAGCGGATGCTGCAATCAGGCCAACAGACAATGTGGTCCCCTGAGGTGGGATTAGGCAGAAGCACCTTTTGCAAAAAGGCCAGCCAACATTCTGGTCCTTTCCTGTCAACTCTGCCCACCGTGAGCATGGACTCTCCCTCTCCATGAATGACACAGCTTCTCCATGAGTCTGGATGGGACACTAAGGTAGGACCAGCGACAGCAACGCAGCACCCAGCTGCTTCAGCCAAGCTGCCGTTCACACACCAGGGACCACGCAGTTCCCACAACAGGGATTTCACCCAGACCAGGACAGCGACAGCACGCCTCTTAGCACACCGCGGGACAGCCTGCCCTGGTGCACGTGCCACAGGTCCACCCCACTGTCACAGGGGTTTCTGTTTTTGGTGAACCTAGGAATCAAACCAGGAGCATTACCACTGAGCTACATCCTTAGCCCTGTGTGTTTATTATTATGGGGCGAAGCCTCCCTAAATAGCCCAGGCTGGCCTCACACTTGGAACCCAGAGCGGAGCAGCTGGGGGTGCAGGCAAGTGCCCTGTGCTCCTGCCCAGCCTGCGGCACACGTTTCTGACACTTCACTGCCTCCCAGCTCCAGACCCCCAGCCCCTCTGGGACCAGGATCAAGTATCCTGCCACACAAGAACACAGACTTGTGTGACACACAGCAGTTTACAGACAGAATTCCCTCTCCAAGTTTTAGTTTGTTTACACAATCCTGTCTGCCTTTCCGTATCCTGCATTCCATACATGCCACGAAAGCGTGGGATTCCTCCCTTGGGTCACTTGCAGGGCTGGGGTGCAGTCTAACGGTCGGGAGTCCTGGTATATATAATGTGCCACATTTCACTGGGCATTCATTCCTCCACTGATGAGTACTGAATTTCTAGTTTTTTTTTTTCTTTTGGTACCAGGGATCGAACTCATGACCTTGCACTTGCCAGGCAGGCACTTATGCCACTGAGCTAAATCCCCAGCCCCAATTTCTAGTTCTTGAGCAACAAAAATAATGCATGAAGAGTTTGGAGGGTGTAAAAGTTATAGTGTTATTTTTTTGAGCTGCATTTTTAGAACAGGGCTCATTGGTCAAAGACATGTCTTTTAATTTTAAGAGATGTGGTCAGACTGGTTTTTTCAGCTGTAATACTTCCCATTTTATCACCGATGTATTAATTAAGACTTTGCTATATTCCCTATAGCCATGGATGTAGTAACTAGTATTTGCCAATCTCACTGGGGAGAGCATCATTCTTCACATTCCCTGGCTCTTCCAAAACTCCTCCCATGTAAATTTCAATAAAAATTACTGCCTTACCTCTATAGCACAGAACAAGATAAACTGATCATGCCATGAATATACTTACTCTGCTCATTTGTGTGCGCCTGCGTGTGTAGGGGTACCAGGGACTGAATCCCAGGTACTCATCCTGTCGCCGAGCTCCATTCCCAGCCCTATCTGTCTGTGTCCACCTGTATCACCTATGCAATCCTCCTGCTTCAAGCTCTCCAGTGCTGGGATCACAGGCACACACCACCAGCACACCCAGCTGTCCTGCTGCTTTCTTGCAATGCACACAGGAATTCCATTTGTATCAACAGGTTAATGGCTGTACATCTGAAATCACTGGGTTACTGTTAGCCTGTATGAGAGCCCAACCAAGTGACATTTATTACCCCTCTAATGATGAGGAGAGAAAATCCCTGCCCTTGACGTGGGGGACAGGTCAGTGGTGATAATCTGGACTGTTTTGGTCTTCTGTGGTGCAGGGAATCATGCCAAGAGCCTTGTATATAATAAGCTAAGTGTTTACTACTGAGCTCCACCCTCAGCCCCAGACTACATTTTAGGACTCACAAGAAAGAAAATACTGACGAGGAGCTCAGGTGAGAGAAACTTCTGCTCCACAGACTCACTCTCTCAGGCAGTCCGAGACACAGCTATTTAAACAAGGAGGGGCCGCTCCCACCCACCCACAAGGCTGTGAGCCTGAGAAAGCACCAGGAACATGCTGCCTACAAGCAAACCAACCCAGCCAGGAAGCCAGCTCCCGACTGGTGCGTCGAGGGAACAGATTCAACATGAGCCGTGTGACCACTGGGAAACGCGTGGGGGCCCAGCTGGCCACTGCCATTTAGGGTCTAGCATGTCCCACACTTTTCTGCCACTTGACTTTTGGAATGACAATGCGGTTGTTAGGCACTATATCTGTCCCACCACCTTTTCTATATCTGTTAGTCCACATTAACCAGTTCACGAAGTGCCTAGCTGAGGTAGTCTGAGTTTCTTGGGCCCAGCTTGTATGGACCAGATGTGAAAGGGCTTCCCTTTTACCACCCAGCTTCATAGCAATTTCCATCTTTTATCTCATTATGGACTTGGGTTGATGGTCTCCCCATTCCCTAGCCCAAAATGCTTATTAATATTTATATATTCATGGCAACTTTTATATGATGTGGTTTAAACATAAGCGTATTTTGATCAAGTACTCAAATAGGAGAAATAGTCAAAATATTTCAGGAGTAGATAAAAAGCTTGGTAAACTTAGAGGTGTTACTTTCAAAAGTAGGTTTGATTTTATACAATTTTTACTTGTACTGATGGTAGTACTAACAGGATATCACTCTGCTATCCTACTTTACCTTTTCATTGGTAAATCTGGGCAGGATTCATTACACATTTTTTTTTTTTAAAAAAACACATCTGTATGGGCATCAAACTACTGGACACACCTAACTCCGGGAGAGGGGACCGCTGGTGGCCTTACTCCACCACGAGCACTGGGGAAGTCCCCACTGAGAATGACTGGGAGGAGGAAAAGCGGGATGAGCAGGCCAGCAGTGAAGTCTCCCGCGTGCTGGGAAGCCAAGGATGAGCAGCGGGGCTCACTCGCCGCCCGGAATGGTGCATGAAGCTTTAATGATGAAAATACAAGGATGTTTTTTGTCGGGGGGAGAGGGGGCACGGTGGCAACTGCTTCCTCCAGGGAAAACAGTTGGCCCCAAAATAAGGAGCCCACTGCCTGTGACAGTGACAGAGCGAGAATGGATGTGGTCACCTCAGAGGACCAGGAAACTCCATATCCTCCTGCCAGTTTTGATGCTCAAAAGACAAGTTGTGGAGCAGCATTTCCTGTCACAGAGCACACTGCTGGCATCTGGGTCAGGGCAACCCTCAGTGCCCGGACTGCCACAGCAGGGCATGTATTTCAGAGAAGCCCTGAGAGTGGCACCGAGCGCTTCTCGTGGTTGGAGGCGCAGCTCTAGTTTGCCAGCCTCTGCGACAGTGCTATTCTTACTGAAGCCCTGCTTCCCCTCAGCGGGCCCGAGGCCAGCTGTGTGACTCCAGAGCAGCACAAGGGCTCTGCCCCACAGCAGGCAGCGCGCCCCACAGCAGGCTCACCTCGTAGCACTCACAGTAGTTCTTGAGACACCCCGAGCGCTTGCAGTTGCAGCCCTTGCTGTGCCGCCGGTCTGACTCGCCCTCCTTGCCTTTCCCGATCTTCGGCTTGAAGGCCTCCGGGTTTCTGTCCAGGCAGGCCTGCCAGATAGACCTCTGTCACCGCACTGAAGCCACAGTGCACTGCACACACATGCTGCATGGATCATCTGACTTTTCTTTACGAGGCAACAGGGGTTTAAAAATAAAACCGAGAGCAACTAGATTTTTGTCACATAAATAAAAAATAATCACCTTTATTGCTTTCTGTCTTTCATTTTCATGTTCCAAATTGTTATAGCAATTAGTACAATTGCAGTTGTTGCAGAATTCACCATTTGCAAAGCAATCACAGTATCTGGAAGGTAAAAATCAGTCTAAGATTAAAGTTACTATGAAATAAAGTTACTATGAAATAAAGCCAGTAACTAGCTGGTTATATACACACATGTGCAGAATGCATGTGGTAAAGCAGCTTGGAAACAGACACACAGCACCACCTAGTAGCCAGGTGAACAAAACAGACTGTCAGGCTCAAAATTTAAGTCATCAATTCCCAGAATTTGGGCCTAGAAGCTTAGTGTAAGTGACAGCAGCCGTGAGCACGGGAGTGCTAGTGTTTTGCGCGCCCTAGTGTGAGTCAGTGGAGAACTGCCCCTGCTGAGCCAGAGCAGTGCTGCTTTGGATTCCAAGCCCCTCGCACACCGCACTGCCTCAGCGTCTTGCTCAGTGCACAGGAAAACACAAGGTCACAGGCCGGGGATGTAGCTCAGTGGCATCAGCGCCTGCCTGGCAAGCACGAGGTCCAGAGTTTGATCCCTGATACCAAAAAACCAAACCAAACCAAACCAAAGACCCCCACGAGGTCACAACTACTTGTCACCAAGGACGTGAATGTGCCTATCACATGGTGTGTGGTCCTGGCCAATGGCATCACGAAGATGTCCAGGGCGCTTCCTCCCACCCCAGAGCACACGTCTGCTCTCCGCATGTGCACATATACATCACCGTATGTGTAAATTACCTAGACTGACGAAACTGGTCTGCTAGGACTTTAAATTAGCTCTATTTTTAAGAGCATCTCTAGCTATATAAAGCAAGAAAACAATACAAAACACACTTACAATTTCAAGCACAGAGATTTTGTACAGTTACAGGGTTTCCTGGGCCGACTGGCAGACTCTGATGGGATTATCCTGTACAGATACATAGAAATACACATTTTAATCCATTAAACATAATTATTTACAACTATAAAAATCTCCAATCTATTTATTTTTCCTGAAATGAAGCTTGAACAAATGTATCCATCTCTAATAAAAGCCAACTATGTTGTTCCATGTAAACACTGATTTTCGTTATCAACAGCTGTAAGAAATACTCCCCAATACCCTTGGCTTCAATGATACAGGACAGGGAGGAGGGCAGTGGCCAGCATACACGGTGCTGGCCTGGCTTCCAGCTGGACTGCAGGGCTGAGCCAGGACAGCGACCAGCAGGACACAAGAGCCTCACGTGCCTTAGAAACAGTGCTGGTGTAGAAACAAACTCAGGATGAGACAGCGGGGATAAAAGTGGCAGAGCTGGTGGCAAAGGGTATCTGGAGCTCTTTACTTCTGCAACTTGTCTGAAGTACTTCAAAATAAAAAGTACTTTGGAGACCTGTTCACACAGCTTTAAGGGGAAATCAGACACAGAGCGCTAGGCTGGACCTCAGCCGCCCCCACAACCCGGCACACACGCCCACCCGCCCGCCAGCACTCACCCATTGAATGGAAGCCTGGCCTGGGTCTGGACCCCTGGCGCTCCGGTGAAGGCAGAGCTGCTCGCTATGGACACGTACGAAGACTGCTGCAGCTGTGTGCAAAGAGGGCGGATTAAGCCACATCTGGAAAGTGGGCAACACCCTCAGATGCAGTGACTGACAGAAGCACAGACTCACCTACTGAGGTGGAAAGCAATGTAATGATGAATTCATACAAACACCTGCATACTTCCTGCAACTATTTTATTTTTTTTTGACACAGGTCTTATTATGTAGCCCAGACTGGCCTCTAAATTAAGACAGAGCCTCCTGCTTCAGCCTTCTGAGTGCTAAAATTACACATATGCACCACCATGCCTAGCTTCATGAAGCTCTTAATACTAGAGGTGAAATAACATGAACATTTCAGTACACTAATACTAAATGCTACAAATATAAGAAATTATTTCACAGGAGTATGTTACGAATGTAGAAAATTTAAAAACCTTATAGGAAATTTAGATGGATTCCCTAAAAATACTAAAATAACCTTTATTGGTTAGAAAAATGTGCTCTGCATGTAAATAAATACTGATCATTAATCACATTACAAATCACAGATAATGAAGTTACATGCATAACTGAGTGTCCACTGTACAGGGATTTCTTCTTCCCTCTCTTGTGCTGGTGGGTGGGAAGCAGGACCTTGCACATGCCGGGTGAATATTCTAGACCAGCTCAGCTACACTCTGAGTCCACTGATTTCTAAGCACAGAAAAGGTAATAAGAAGAATACTGCCTGGGTGTGTGGCGCACATGCAGCCTGGGAGGCTAACAGAAGAATCACAAGTTCAAGTCCAGTTGGGCAACTTGGCAAGACTGTCTCAAAAACAACAAATGAATGAATGAATGAACAAAAGGTCGGGGATGCAGCTCTATACAGAAGTGCTGGTTCAATTCCCTGTACCATTAGGGCAGGTGAGGGCGGTGGTGGGGGGACTGAAAGATTATCTGCTGGGCGTAATGGCATATCTCAGCAATTCTAGCACATTGGGAGGCTGAGTCAGGAGGATCACAAGTTCACTTCCTGTCTGGGTAACTTAGTGAGATGTTGTCTCAAAACACAAAAGGAGCTGGGGATGTAGCTCAATGGTACAGTGCCTGGGTTTGATCCCCAGAGTCAGCAAAGCAAAGCAAAGCAAAGCAAAGCAAAGCAAAACAGACCTGAACACTAGTTCCCGCACATCTCATTGAAGTATCTAGATTGGTTTCCATTTCTAACAAAGGGAGCTGACTGCCTCAATACCTTAGAACACTTTTTGATCCTTGCGTGACAAAAATATCCTCCACCTGCTTCCTGAAGGGGTGTGCCACACCTGGACAGCCAGGTGGTGTGTGACTTCATTCTACAAGGGAGGCTGATGACAGTGGCCAGTCCCTGAGCCAGTCATGTGGAGAAGCCTCCCTCTGTTTATTGCCCATTTACAGAGGCAGCAGTCCTCCAGTGCATGCGCTAGGGGCACAGTCTCTCAAGCACACTGCAGCCTGGCCGACCCAGCTCCTCCATCCTGGCCTCCTGCTCGCCAACCACACACAGCTCCAAACTGCCTGCTTTTTAATTTTACCTGGGTCATGTATTTCTAAGTGCTGACAACACACAAATAAATTCTTGTGCTTCAGATAACATTTCAAGATTTTAGAAAGAAGCATGTTAATCCTGAGCTTGATGCTTCTGAACAGTTTGACAACATTGTAGTGCTAGACAGCCTTGCCTCAATCTCATTTCTGCAGCGCGGTAACATACCTGAGTGACATACTGAGCCGGAAGTACCGCGTAGCCCACGTTCCCCGTCCCTGGGGCGGGGGCCAGGACAGTTCCTGGGGGCAGGCTGGTGAGGTTGGGCTGGATCTGGGGCAGTGGTGTGGCAGGCATGATGAGCCGCTGCTGGGGCTGGCTACTGGTTACAATCTGTGACGCTGGATTGATCGGTTTTGGAACAACCTAAAAAAAGGAAGTTTTGTGCTTAGCGGTCACAAAAATAAATTTTATAGCTGCGCAATTTAGTATCAGTTTCTTACACCTCAACCTTAATTCTGAACTGGAAGAGTAAACTGTCACTTGGGAGAAACTGAGAGAAGTTGGGGATACTCACTTGTTTGACAGCCTGAGCTGGGACAAAAGGGACTGACATCCGCACTGGGGTTGCATTAACCACCACTGGCTTCGCTTTTAAAAGAAGAAAAACACATGAACGACCCATAGAAAACAGTACTCAAAACCCTGGTTGGCTTAGCTCCCGCGAGATGCCCTCAGGAAGGAGCGCGAGGCCTCCCACTGTCATCTACTTTGTGCCGTCTTCCCTAGGAGGGAGAGGTAGCATTTGGCGCTGCCCACCCGCCCAGCAGAGGACTCCATCAAGCAGCTGCAGTGAGGGGAAGTCTGTAGGCTCCAGACGCTCTTCATAATTCAGTGCTCAGTCCAGCCACACACAAGGTGTGAATAAAAGAACTACAGCTCATAAGCTTCAGATATGAAGCTAGAACAGGCAGCATCAGGACAGACACTGGAATCCTCTACTTGCCTGAGTCTTTTTATCTGTATCAAAAGTTTGTTCATGCTAATGAGCAAATAGGGAGAGTCATGTGTGCCACGGGGGCATGCACACAAGCACACATGCAACCTTGCACGCACCAGCACCAACACATGCTGCTCTCCACCACCATGCCACCTAAGTGCACCGGGCTGGTGGCTTCTCTTGGTCCCTGTGTAGTTAAAGTGCTGTACTGAAAGAATATAAAACTTGATTCTGTAAGTCAACTTCACTCAGAATGCTATAAAAAGATTTTCTTCCAATTTCATTTTTCCTCTTATTAAGAATGCTATAAAAAGATTTTCTTCCAATTTCATTTTCCCTCTTATTAAGAATGCTATAAAAAAGATTTTCTTCCAATTCCAGTTTAAAGTGGGATTAGAAAATACAATTACAGTGACAGATGGTGATGCATGCCTGTAATCCCAGTACTTGGGAGGCTGAGGCAGGAGGATCACTCCAAGTTGGAGGCCAGCCTGGGCTACAAAGTGAATTCAAGGCCAGTCTGAATTGCAAGAAAACACAATTACGTGCCCAGTTTAGCAGAATACATATGAAAATGCTGTTTACTCCATTTCCTCGAAGGTGAATGAGTTATCAGCATCCAAACTCTGATGTCTTAATTGGATGAAAAAGTAACCAACAGTCTGTGCCCTACATCCCTGCACCTCCGTTTAATAACAAGCTGTCATTCACCAGCCATCAACTTCTGTTTTTGCAAAACAAAAAACAAACAAACAAGCAAAAAAACACAGGTCTTGCTATGTAGCTCAGATTGGCCTTGGCCTCACTTGTAGCCCAGGCTGGCCTCCAGCCTGCAGCAATCCTGGGATTATAGGCGTGTGCCACCACACCTGGCCTCAAACGCTGCTTGACATTGCTGGACTATAAAGCAGTCTTCCACAGAAAAAAGCCCTAAAGTATAAACATACTGACTCTTGCATGAAATTTGGGTTTTTACAAAGTAGATAAACATGAGAAAGGTTATATATGTATCTGTATTTGCTACAGGTGGTGGGAAGGATTAAACAGGAAAACAGAAGAACCACAAAGAAGGGCATCTTCTAGGAAAACTACAGCTGAGCAAAATAATGGAACATTTTAGTCACCTTTTCTTAGCAACTATAGATTCAAAATAAGTACTATGCAAAAATTAGAGAAAAGCAATACTAAATTCTTACTTATTTGTACTCTGCCTATTTGTCATTTCAACTGACCCAGACTGTACCAAGGAGCAGGGTAGTTTCAAAACCAAAATAATAATTATTATTATTTTAAATTATCTTATTAATTAAAATAAGTAATTCCAAGCACAGTGACCATGACTATCCAGTATTACAGCACACCTCTAGCTCCAGACCCCCGTAGAAGGAAATGCTAGCCATCTGTCACTCTGGCCTATCTTGCTGTCTTCTATCCAACCTCCAGCTGAGATGAGCGCTTGATCAGAATTTCAGCAAGGAACGGACCGACGCACTATCTTAACCTTGGAAGCACTCACTGCAACCTCTGGTGGTGGAAGGTAGGGCCTCACCTTGCTGCAGGGGCTGGGTGTTGGTGCTGGGGTTCTGACTGGTGGGTGGGGTGGAGCTGCTCGCAGTGGTGGCAGTGACAAGGCGGACATAGTGGAACTTGCTGCCAGGCACTTGGATCTGCTGCACGTTGGGTGAGGTGGCCAAGGGAATAATTGTCTTAAACTGCGACGTGCTCACTCCCCCGACAGTGATAGTCTGCACAGCTGATTTCACTGCCTGTTAAACAACACGACACAACACTGTTAACATGGATGCAACTTTCCTGCTCTTTGAACTTAAGACAGTTGTCCAACTAGTAAAGAATGCTCCTGGACTGCAACAAACACTGCTGGAAGAAATAAGCTGTTCAAAAAGAAATGAAAGAGAATGATAATGAGTATCAGGGCAAAACCTAAACTTATGAATTTTGCCTTCCACTGTTAGTAGTTAACTTCCTTGACGTCCAGGTCACAGGACTTTCGGCAGAGAAATGACTATTTAATTTATAAGAACTTCCACAATTTTGACACTGTTAGGTAAAATATGTAAGAAACAATTATTTTTAAATTCCCACAATTAAGTCCCATATTCCAAAAAGAGAAAAGAGGATATAGACATCTCCCCCAAGGTAACGATAATAAAGTTTATATTCACATGTTCCAAAGAACATACCTCTCCAAAAAGCCTGGCAAACATCCTTATCAGGTCCAGTCAATTCTGAAAGGCCTGCAGCACCCAGAGATAGATAAACAAGGACCACTTAACACGGCAGGACGCAAATTCAATACTGGTCATCTAGGAAAACTTACCAAGTACTAGATGAATCAGATCTTAGCCAATATAACCATTTTAATTAATTTTAATCCTTTCCTTCAGTTTGACAGAAAGCAGTAAGACTTCCCCCAAAGCTGAACGAAGTGGTGGAGGTGGAGTGGGAGAAGAGTCCCTGGGAGGCCCTAGCTCATGACGGCACACTGCACCCACAACACAGGCCCAAGCACGGTGCTCTCACTGGCTGCACGGGCTGTTCTCCAAAGGCCACACTTCTACTCGCTCTGCAGAAAGGCTGCATGGTGGCAGGTGATGGAGGCTCCTTCCTGTATTCATTGTGAGAAAAATAACTAATGAAATCACCTGTAAATGTTTCAACACTTTCATAAGAGTCCAGGAAAAAACAAAAGGGGGAACATCCTTTGACATCCAGTCCAAGGCATTTCAGTCCAAGATTATGTTGGCATAATTTGTACATTAGATGGAGCTAACACCCATAGTCATCAGTGAATGAAATGAAAACAGAAAGCACAAAGAATAAAACATAGACACGGAAGCTGCTGAAAGCCGGGCAACCTGCAGGGCCGACACATACACTGTCATTTTGCAACTCAGAACAGGAGATGGTGCTATCCTGAGAACGAGTGGCTTCCAACAGTAAAAGGTCCACCTGCAGGACAGTCACACAGCACCACACGGGTGACCAGTTTGAATCTGAGCCTGGTGAGCCTGCACAGCGCTTTCTCCCTAAGGTGTGTGCACTTAAGGCGCATCTGTAATGGCCGCACGCACGTGCCGAAGGGTTACAAGCTGGCAGGAAACTGCCCATCCCCTCATGCGCTGCCCTTTTCTGTTTCTGTGCAAGAGCAACTAGAGCTGGTTAATACAGCAGGAATCCTAAATACAGTCCAACTGTATCACCTACAGTTCTCACGTGTGTTGCTCCAGGACCCCTGGACTAGTTCCTCTTCCTCGTATGCTACTTAGGCATCCGCCCCGTGCCTCCTCCCGATTTGCTCTGCTGCCACTGTGGGGCCCAGCCACGCTGGGAAACACAGCTTTGTTGTGTCCATATGCGTACTCTTTCCATCAGATTCCATTAACTGACATCATGCAATAACCTTCTCATGCTAATGTATTTCACTTAGCATAATGCCTCCAGGTTCACTTATCCTGTGGCAAATGGCAGGTTCTTTTTTAAGCCCAAGTAACATTCCACTGTGTGCGTGTGCACTTGAGAGCGAGCGCAAGACTGGGATTCACTGATTCTGTGCCTGTTATCTGCTAGTGCTGTGAGCGACCTGCAGTGCGGTGGGCTGCCTGGGCCTGGGAGGTGCTGACTTTGATCCCTTTGGGTTTACATCCACAACAGAGCTGCAGGCTCACGCGGCAGGCAGCACCTTTCTTTCCTCCAGACAGGGAGCTGCCCTGTGGCCTGGGCTAGTCTGCGACCTGCAGGCTCAGCCTCCTGCTTCCGTGGGGCTGCTGGCACACACCAACACACCGGCTGACGTTTGAAGGCTTTAGAAACCTCCAGCCTCCCCACATTGCACCAGTCTGCATTCCCGCCAACACTGTGGGGCATCCTTCTCCTACCAAGCCAGGTGACACTGATCCTTCAGTGTTTCCTCGGCAGCTGGCCTCACACTGCCGGGTGATTCATGTGAGCACCTTCTCATCTACTGCCTGTTTTTATATCTTCTTTGGAGAAAAGTTTATTTAGGCCCTTGCTCATTTTTCAATTGAATTATTTATTTTTGTTTTCATGAGTGGTATGAGTTTTTTTGTTTTTTGTTTTTTACAAATTTTGGATATCAGCCTCTTACTGGCTACATGGTTTGCAAAGATTTCTCCCTAGTCTGTGGGCTGCCCATCTCATTTCATCGTTTCCTTTGCTGTGGAGAGCATCTTACTATGGCACAGTCTCATTTCCTTATTTTTGCTTTTACAACGTTCACTTTTGGTGTGCTACCTCACTCCCTGCCCAAAATCAAAACAAACACAACACAACCACGACCAAGGACAATATCCAAAGTTTCTCCCTGTCAACTGCTGGGTGTTCTGGGGCTTCCACTCTCCCATCAGCCTTTGTCCAATTTGGGGTGGTTTTGTGTTTGGGGTCTGACAAGGGTCCAGACTCATCCTCTTGCAAGTGGCCACCTTGTCCCCAAGCATTGTTTCCACAGACTGTGTACTCTATGTCTTTGACCACATGACTGCGTTTGCCTTTGGGCTTTCAATTCTGTTCCACTGGTTTCTGTGTCTATTTTTATGCCACTCCCATACTGTCTAGACTATTAGAGCTCTAAAATCATTTTTCGCTAATTTTAAGTCAGGAAGTGTGATGGTGGGTCCTTTTGAGATTTCATTCGAATTACAGGATTATTTTTTGTATTCCTGTGAAGGCTGCCATTGAGACACTGATAGGGATGGTGCTAAATCTGCAGACTGCTCTGGGCAGGTCCACATTATTAGTGCTAACCCTTCTGATCCATGAGTGTGAACAGCTCTCAGCCATTGGTGCCTTCTGAAGTTGTGAACCCAGTGTTCCCTTTTCTATTTCCTTACATTCAACTTTTCATCTCCTACACTTAAAGTAAGAACTTTTGCACACAGCATATAATTGGATCTTTTTAAAGAAAAAAAAGAAAAGACTTGCCAGGAATGGTGGCACACACCTATGATCCCGGCACTTGGGGTTGAGGCAGGAAGATCACAAATCCAAGGTCAGCCTGGGCTACACAACGAGTTTAAGGCCACCTGACTACATAATGAGGCCCTGTCTCAAACAAAACACAATACAACACAGCACAACAGAAAACCTAGACAGTCTAATTCCATCATTCCCTAGCTTATGTCCTTAGGTGAATAAACTTCAGAAAACGGGAAAACAATGCTTTTCTAGGGACTACTGGGAAGATGGAATGAGCTAAATTGTACAAAATGCAAGTTACAGTAGTATACCAGTTTATGAATTTCATTTGTCTTACGATTTGGGGGAAGATGCTTGTGGTCACGTTTGTCACCTGTTGTGGAATTTGCAATTGGAAGGAAAATTTTGCTGAACACTTTGGTTTGTGAACAAATTGTTTGTCACCAGAAGCATTCATGAACACAGGTATCACTGTGTAAGTTATATGTCATATACTGCAATGCTCAGCAGGAGCGAGCCACTATTTTTTTTTTTTTTTGGTACTGGGGATCGAACTCACGACTGTGCGCTTGCAAGGCAGGAACTTATGCTGCTGAGCTAAATCCCCAGCCTTGATTTTTTTTTTTGTACCGGGAATCAAACTCACGACCTTGCACTTACAAGGCAGGTGCTTAGGCTGCTGAGCTAAATCCCCGGCCCACGAGCCACTATTTGTATCACCATTGATGTGACCATCTTAGATATGGAGACTGAATCTCAGGCACAGGAAGTGACTTTCCCAAGGTCACACAGCTAGCAAGGAGCATGGCCCTCCACCTGAAGCAGACCTGCCTCCAACACCCATTCTCTAAACCAAAACATTACCCTGTGTCCTACCGTTGATGCCTGATAAACACTAACCTTTTCTCCAATTTTTTTATTAGCCCATGTTCTCAGCACATAGTGATTACATTCCTGGTGCGGAGTTGGTGCAGGTATATAACACACCTTAGTTCTTTTTCAACCCCCTTTAATAGTTATTAAAAGACTGAGTCAATGAATGAATAATCCAGTCCTCAAAGACTGTGTTAAAAACCCAAATCACTCATCTGTCACGAAGGAATGCAACATTCTTTTTCTAAGAGACGTACTGAACAGAGGTGTGGATGTAATTTTTAAAAGTTTAGTCTCCCACACTATTCCCTAACACAGTCACACTTCACCATCCACTGAACATTACCCCACCCAGGAGCCCGAGGCTTGGTACAGCACTGCTGTCTACGCTACAGAACACTGCGTTCAGAGCCCACCTGTCTGTGTGCGGGCCGGTGCCCTACTCCAAGTAACTATGTCACCTGCACATTCACACAATCAACACCAGCGACCTGAGGAGCTCCCTGGCGCGATCCGCCAGTCACGCTCACCTCGGCCCTGGCCAGACAGCCAGACAGCCACTGGAGATGCACTGTCAGCACTTGGAATGCTCAGCAGCTGACAGAAGTTGACAGTTAAAAACTGCCAAAGACAGACACACTAAACCATATGTCACCGCTGGAAAGCACTGTCACAGGTTGTCCCCTTTCTTGAATCAGAGGCCTGAGGAACTCAGCGAGCACATCCCTGAACACGCACGCCCCCATGTCACTCAGAAAGCACCTTGCAGCAGTCCTCTCTCCACCACTGCTTTAACAGGAGGACAGAAGTATCCTGACTGAAATTCAAAACAGCTACACTAAACACGCTCTTAAAACTAAAGACTCAGAGCCAGACGTGGCGGCTCATACCTGTAATCGCAGCACTCAGGAGGCTGAGGCAGGAGGATCATTGCGAGTTCAAAACCAGCCTGAGCTACAAAGTGAGCCCAAGGCCAGCCTAAACTGCACAGTGAGACCCTGTCTCAAAAAGACAAACAAACAAACACCCTGCAGACTCTTTGAAGGATTTGTCTTAATCTGTATTATTTCCTAAACCATTTCTACTTTCAGATTAGTATCACAATTATGTATTTAAAACGACTTCTTTAGTTGTTATTTTCCACTTGGAAAATACCGTATCACATATCTTTACTTACCTGCAGATTTACTGAAAAGAAAAAATAAAACATTCTGGTTTTATTTTACAAACAGTTGATTCTTTTTGCTTGATAAATTTGGGGAGATACAGATAGATAAATGGACAGACAGGGATACAGCTCAACCATTACCCCAAAACACTGAATTTGTAAGGTCACACAGCATATACTTTTCAAAATTTATGATGATCTTTATGAATTAATCATCATAGTTAATTTGTCATCCTAATTCTCAAGCTTTTGGTCATTAAAGCTCTGAAAATGCAAGTTTATGAACTTCAAAATGCTTTCAAGCTGAAAGAGACAACTGAGCAGTTAAGAAAAGTTAAGCCCTCCTAATTGTCATGGTTTATATCTAGAGGTCCCCCACAGCTTCACCCGCTCCTGGGCTGGAGGAGTCCCAGGAGTTCACAGCTGACAGTGCCACCAGAGGAAGCCTCGTTGAGGAGGATCTGGGGACACGACCTGGAGGGGTGATTTCCTCCCTCCTCACTGGACCTCTCTGCTCCTGCCCTGCTCCTCCCGCAGCTTCTCCTCTGCCAGGTCCTTCTCCATGTCGCCCTGTGCAGAGCCAGCTGAGTTTGTAGAGGACTGAAACCCCTACAAACTTGAGCCAAAGTAAACCTCAGAGTTGCGGGAGTTGGATGTTATGTCTCAGTGACAAAAAGTAACTAAGATACTAATGATGAGCATACTCTTAAGATGCCAAACAGGACATGCAGGACTGACTGACTGACTAGTAAAATACTATAAAAGGAAGATAAAATACTTTTTATCTTCCTTAAGTTATAATAGTATTTTATCTCTATTTATTTTGTGTGAAAGGTAGAAAACTTTTTAAAAGAATCCTTACAATCCTTTAATGTCATCAGCAACCTGCTGCCCACACTTCCTGATCATTGTATTTATTTTTACATTTTGAATTGGAACCCAGGTCTGTGTCTGTTTTATAAGTTTATAGGTGATTTCCGTTTCTTTTAGTTTCTTCATCTTTTTTTCTTGCCCTTATTTTTTCTCCAGACACAGGCAAGCTGTTTATAT
>PVLA01013092.1:0-39246 GCA_004027455.1 Hydrochoerus hydrochaeris | reverse complement strand
TGGACGCCTCTCGCGGGGACGTGGTGTTCGCGGGCGACGGCCTGGAGGGCTCGCCGGGCAGGGACTTTGCGCTGCTCACGCAGTGCAACCACACGGTCATGACCATCGGGACCTTCGGGATCTGGGCCGCCTACCTCGCGGGCGGGGACACCGTCTACCTGGCCAACTACACGCTGCCCGACTCCCCCTTCCTCAAGGTTTTCAAGCCCGAGGCGGCCTTCCTGCCGGAGTGGGTGGGCATCGCCGCCGACCTGTCCCTATTGCTCAAGCACTGACCCGGGTATGGCTTTGGCTGCCTCTTCGCGGACCTGAGCCCACTGTTGCAGGAAAGGGACCCCTTTTTCCCTTGCAAGAGGCCATCCTGGGCTCAAGGAAGAGAAGTCCAACCAACACGCGTTCTCGCACCTGGACAAGCAGGCCGAGAAGCCCGGCTCTAGCCATAGTTACCCAGCAGCTCAGCAGCCTCCTCGGTGAGCTCAGCACTTCCCGTCTTTTTTATTTTATTGATGCATTTTAGATATAGTAATGATCACATTCATCGTAAGAGTTTGCACCTGTACACAATATAGCTTGCTTCTTTTTTTCCCCCATTCCCCTCCCCCTCCCTCAGCTCCTCTTTTGCTCAGTTACAAAAGCTGTTTCCATTTTCCATTTTTTTCTTGTGCCTTCTTTCCTTTCTCCCTCTCTTCCCTTGTTCCCCTTCTCATTTGAGCATTTTTTCCCATTTCCCAGTATTTATTATACACTTTGGTCCTTATTTACACTTTCAGTTTATCATGCCAGAGAATCAGTGTGCTATTTTTTAAAATTTTTTGTACCAGGGATCGAACTCACGACCTCGCGTTTGCCAAGCAGGCACTTAGGCCGCTTAGCTAAACCCCTGGCCCTCAATGCAGTATTTAAACATGTGCCACCCATCTTCTTGCTGTGCCACTGTTGTCTCCTCTTAGCCCTGTTGTTGCCTCATGGTCCCAAAAGAGCTGCCACAGATCCAGATGTTCCATGCAGGCAATGTCTTTCAGAGGCAGCAAACTATTTTTTTAAAAACCTTATTCTTATCCTGGATCCTTCTGAAGAATGGGGGAAACATCTATATTCCTCCGTCGATGATTATTAGGATGCAGTCCCCGAAGCTAGCTATTTATAAAAGTCTTCAAGGACCTCAGGACGGTGGCGACACAATGACAGGAGTACGTGGGAGAATCAGCAATCATATGAACAGAGCACAGGCAGGGTCCGGCCTGCTCTGCCTGTTGGACCTCGCAAGAACTCCGGGTTCACCAGGAGTCATGCTCATTCCTTCTGAGACCAGTGCTTCCTCTAACTCACGAACCTCCCATAAGGCTCCAGTTCTCAAAGGGCCCAGCATCTCTCAGCCTCACACTGACACCAAGCTACCAATACACAACCCCAGGGCAATGTCTTAAAATCATACTAAAACCACAGCACCAGCCAGGCATGGTGGCACACACCTGTCATCCAAGCACTCGGGAGGCTGAGGCAGGAGGATCACTAGGAGTTTGAGACCAGCTGGAGTTATACAGTGAGTTCAAGGCCAGCCTGAACTATACGGTGAGACCCTATCTCAAATACAAATGTGTGTGTGTGTGTGTGTGTGTGTGTGTGTGTGTATATATATATATATATATATATATGTATATATTTGTTTTTCATTCTGTAGCCTTCCCGTAGTTATATGTGGCACACACCTGTTGTGTAGCAGAAAACAGTTCAGCGGCGGGAGTGTGCTGTGCTGTGAGTTGCTATGTGAACACTTCCGGCTACCAGGAGCACGAGTTTAGGGACAAAGCAGCAGCAAGGGGGCAGCCTGTGTATATTCCCAGCTGGCAGTGGCAGTGAACAGGAGGGCAGTAGTGGTGAGGTCAGCCTCATTCCAGGAGCCTACAGAACCCTGTCATTCTGCCACAGCTGCACTACAGGGAGAGACCCTGACGGCCTCGGTGGGAGTCAGCGCCCACTGCAGGACCGTCTTCCGGGAGGGGCGGCCTAGGGCGGATCTGGCGCGGAGTCCGAGCTAGCTCCCAGAGAAGGCAGCGGGGCAGGGAAGCCCCTGGGCTCCCAATGGGCACTTCCTGTTAAAAGCTGGCGCAGGGCTAAGCCTCAGTGGACGAGGCCTGGGGTTCCATCCTTGATTCCACAGGAAAAGAAAAACCGAGATCAGTTAAATTTAACAAAATTTGCTTGACCAAGAAAAACATTCTAGGCTGGGGTGGCATTTCATAACCAGGACAGTTCCAAGAGCTAAGCAACCGGTATCTGTAACCAGAGAAAGGGAAGTGATGGTCAAATGCAACCTGATTGGCTGAGGGAGACTATTCGCCTTATATAGGCGGGTTTGGGTAGCTTTTAGCCTCTGATTGGCTGGAGTTTCGGCTGCTGTGATTGGCTGGAGTTTCGGATGCTGTGATTGGCTGGAGTTTCGGTTGCTGTGATTGGCTGAGACTACAGTTTGGTTACAAGGGCGTACTCTTAGGTTGCCTTAAACAGCAATCCTCATGATTATAACAGAGGGAGAGTTTACCTAGTGATCAAGAACAAAAGTGACTTTCATCCATGCTACACAGTACCTGTTTGTCTTCGGTTTTGGTTTTTTGAGACAGGGTCTCGCTATGTAGTTCAGGCTGGCCTTGAACTCACCATATAGTCCAGGGTGGCCTCAAAGTTGTGGCCATCCTCCTGCCTCAGCCTCTCACTGCTAGGATCACAGGTGTGTGCCACCATGCCTGGGCTATACCTGATTTCAAGGATGTCAAGCATGATGTCAGGCAAGGGTGTCCTGTATTAACATATTTGAAGATTTCACATGTAGAAAACTTCTCAAAGGGCTGGGGATGTGGCTCAGTGGTAGAGCTCTTGCCTTGCATACCTAAGGCCCTGGGTTCGATCCCAAGAACCACACAAAAAAAACTCCCAGAACAGACAAATCCATAGACACAGAAAATAGACAACTGCCTAGACCAGAGGAAGAGAACAATGATTTCTTTTTGGGGTGATAAATGTTCCCATACTTGCTGTGGCAATAGCTAAGCAAGTCTGTGAGAACACAGGGTGACTGTTGGTTTTGTAAATTATATCTCAAAACTGCTGTGAAGAAAAAAATCACCTGTCTCAGTGTCCGCTGTGGGTTTTTATAATCTTTAAATTTTTATTTATTTTTTTATTTTTGGTACCTGGAATTGAATTTAGAACCTTGCACTTTCCAGGCAGGCTGTGTGCCACTGACCTATATCCCCAGCCCAGGTCTTGATAATTGTATAGTTAGGTAACCAGCACCAGGACTGAGATACAGAGGGCTCTGTCACACCCTAAAGCATTGCTGTGCTGCTTGCCAGCAACTCTCCTAATTCCCAGACCATGGATCTGCTTTTTATCACTTTGGTCTTTTCTAGAACTTCATGTAAATAGTTATTCCAGGTTTAGCCATCTGAGTTTGGCTTCTTTCACACAGCCTCATGTTCCTGAGATTCACCCATGTTCTCACATATATCTGTTGTTTGTTCCTTTTTCATTACTCCATTGTATCATCTACCACTGAGTACTTCCGTTTGATGTCTAATAAATGTTCACCAATGTTCCCATTTGGGGCTATCATGAATGTTATCAGCATTTGTGCACAAGTTTTTGTTTGTTTTGTTTTGCTTTGCTTTTTGAGACAAGTTCTCACTCAACTGCCCAAGCTGAGCCAGAATTTGAGATCCTCCTACCTCAACCTCCCAGGATCCTGGAATTACAGGCATGGGCCACCACAGCTGGATAAGTGCACATATCTTTGTGTAGGCATATGTTTTCATTTCCCTTAGGAAAAAGCCCAGGAGGGAGATCTGCCATGGATTCAAGAAGTGATTTGTGGGGATCCCCAGCCAGGAGGGACCCAAGGTCAGAAGATGAATTCTCCAGCCCAAGAGGAGGAGAGAGGCTGGCTCTCCGGGGGTCCCACTCCTTGCTGCTCCCAAGAGTTCAGCCACCTCCTGTCCTAGCTCTCAGCCCCTGGGGCTGGGGATCCCCTGTGAGGGAAAAGGGAGATTAGAGAAGTATAGGTGAGTTCCTGGTGAAGGAGATCAAGGCAGCTGGGTCACACAGGGGGACAAAACCCATGGGCAGGAGCCAAGTGGCTCCTGTGGGCCAGTGAGAATCACAGGCACCCAAGCAGCACTGCCTGAGTGTCAGGCTCGACCCTGACATGCTGTTCCCCGAGGAACCTCACAAGGAGATGCCACTGTGCTTCCGTTTTCCAGGTGAAGAAAATGAGCCAGAAGAGACCTAGCACGCCCTAGTCCCACACACAGCAAGGAAAGATAGGTGCACCCGCTCGACCTTGCCCAGGGGTGAGACATTTTTGGGATGGGGGGTGCCAAGGATTGGACTCAGGGCCTTGGCACTGAGCTACAATCCCAGCCCTTTTTAGGTTGGGAAACAGGGCCTCACTCAGTTGTCCAAGAAAGATCCTCCTGCCTTTCTCCCTCAGTGCTGGGATGATGGGTGTGTGCCACTTGCCCGTGAGTGAGGTGAGACTTTTCCTGGCTCAGGATGTTGGAGAAGGAAGCTGGGAAGGGGTCACCCTCATGCCCGGAGAGAAAAAGGAAAGGGGATGTGAAATACAGAGCAGGGGCTGGGTGTGTGGCTGGGCTCAGCTATGAGGCAGAGGTGGAGAGAGACTGATAAGGAAACGATACAGCAGTAAAGTCTCCAGAGAGAAATGGAGGCAGAAGAAGCCAGCCTCACCCCTGCCTGACCCTTCCAGTGCTACCTGCACTCCTCACCCACTCTCAGCCTGACGTGAGGGGTTCTGTACCTCCCAAGTCTCCACCCAGTTCTGTCACAGCCACCCACCACCCTTTGCCCATCAGCTTCCCCAGTGCCCCGTGTCCTCCACTGCTCAAGCCTCTGCAACTCCCTTCCATCAGAGGAAGCTGCTCCCAGAAGGCTCCTCTGGCTGACACTTCCTCATCCCTGGCTCAGCGAAAATGCTGTCTCTGACCTCCTGCCCCCTTCCTTCAGGGCTGTGTCTTCTCTAAGAGCCACAGCCCTGCAGTCTCCTGCACCACTGCCGTTAACAACAGCTCTCTGGCCAAGTGGTGTGGTGCATGTCTTTGATCCCAGCATTCTGGGAGGCTGAAGCAGAGGATCACAAGTTCGAGCCCAGCCCGAGCAACTCAGTGTCTGGGGAAACCCTGTCTCAAAGTAATAAAAAATTGTAAAAAGGCCTGGGGATGTAGCTCAGTGCAAAGGCCCCGAGTTCAGTGCCAAAACCAAAACCAAACCAAACACCACTCTGAACAGAGGTTCTCTCAGCAAATCTATGAGCCCCAGCAGAACAGAGGTTCTTTGTTTCCTGCACTCTGAGAGGCCAGGATGTGGAACCTGAGATGACTGAAGTCCCACATGTGCCCTGGGCCTGTCTGTCCCTTCTTCTCACCTTCTGTGATCTCTGGAAAGAGAAAGTGACAGCTAGCTCAGAAGACACTGAGATTGCCTTTGCCTGGGGTCCCAAGCTGTGCCTCCTTCCCTAGCACTCAGAAGGCTGAGACAGGAGGATCACTGAGGCAGCCTGGACTACACAGCAAGACCCTGTCACAAAAAGCAAAAACTAAACAAAAAAGCCACTGCTGCTAATGGGCTTACCCTATGACCTTCTTCCCAGGCCACCTTGGGTGGGAAGTGCCTGAGCATTTCAAGGCTTCCTCCCTTTCCTCTGTCCCCCCTCCCTCACTGCTTCCTGTGATCCATGGCTCACGGTGGACTGCAGGAAGGCTTGGTGGCAATCAATGGCCACACCCCGATATGTCCACATATGTGTAGCCCCTCCCCCAGCCTCCACCTCAATTGACCTGAGCAATGCAGCAGATGTGTAATTGGGGCTGGCCCAAGCCAAGTCTCTAAGGCACTGACACCTTCTGCTCCCTGCCCTGGGAATGCTCACTCTTGTGAGCCCTGAATACTGGATGGGGAGAGGGATCCAATGTTCCCCTAGAAGGAACTTACATTCTGTGGCTGCTCCAAATGTCTTGCAGCCTGGTGGTGGTTGCATCAAGTGTCCCGCAGACACTCGGAGAGATGTGGTTTGGTTTTTATGAGACAGGGTCTCACTATATAGTTCAGGCTGGCCTGGACCTCATTCTGTAGCCCAGGCTGTTTTTGAACTTGTGCCAGTCCTCCTGCCTCAGCCTCCTGAGTGCTGAGATGTCAGGCATGTGCCACCAGGCTCAGCTGGACAGAGTTGCTTTGGCGGCAGCAGCTCTCTATCAGGGACCTGTCACAGATGACTCCACTCTTCCATTCTCCTCTTCAATCAGGTCTGTGAGAGCCCTGCTCTCCCTGCTCTATCTAAGCAACCTTTTGAGAGTCAGTTTGGCTCTGCCTGGACACTGTTCCTCTCTATGCAGCATGGGTTCTAATAAAGCTCTTCCAGATAGTGTGGTTTCTGCCTTGAGTAGCCTCTGCTAAACTGATAATGCCAAGGGCAGTTGGCAGTAAGAGTAGACAGAACTAGTAATGCTGAGAGCCAGAGAGCAATGAAGAATGGCTGGGAGCTGCCAATTCCAGAAGTTCCCACAGCCCATTGTAGCTGCTTGTTCCAAATTGGTGGGAGAGGGAGCACTAACACTGACAGAGCTGATAGCCTGTGGCTTTCAAAGCCCAGAGCTGTGAACACCAAAAGAACTGCACTCTGCCAATTCTTGGTTTCTGTACACACTGAGCAAGAATCCTCAGCCAGTAGGTAACACCCTGGAAACAGGTGGGGGAAGCCTCCTCTCACAGGGCCTTGAAGAAGAGGGTGGACAATGGTGACAGTTGCAAACAGGTTCTAGAATCATGCCATGTCTAATTTCCATCACACACACACACACACCCCACACGGTAAGAGTATCACAGAAGTCCAGATGTCCTTCTGGTGAGAAAACATGGAGGGAGAGCATGCCACTCCATGGAGAAAAAGCAGTTCCAGCATCCCTGCCAAGGGGCCCGACACATCTGAGTGTGCCACCTGGATGTTCCAGCCCAGCTGGGTCACAGAAGTCTTGTGTCTCTCGTCACCACCATATGGAACCACACAACCACCCTGCAGAGCCCAGTCAACACTGGCAGGCCAAGTAGGCAAAGTTCAGGTAGTGGGTTGGGTGGCAGCAGCAGCTCTGGGACATGAGTGGCCCTAGTTATTGTTTATGGCTTCAGTAGTCATAAGCCCAGATAGGGAGACACAAAGACCCAGTTCCTGGTGTCTCACGGGATCAGGTTGGGCTAGGGGCTCAACTTAAGGCCACACTCTGATTTGTCTTCTTCCCCTTTGCCATCTCTTTCTTCTACTCCCTTACTGCTCTCTTCTGAAAGCAAATCACCTGTGCCTGAATCTTGTCCAGGATCTGCTTCCAAAAGAAACTGACCTTAGACTGGACATGTTGTCCGACCTCCAGCTAGAACCCAGGAGTCCAACCCTGTCTTTGTTCTCCTTACTCTTCTCTGCCCTTCTGTATCCAGAAACACCCTCTAGATTCCCTAAACAATAGGGAGCCATTCATGTGTGTGTGGCAGGCGTTTGAGGATAAAATTACCCAAGAGGCCTCCGAAGGAAGCAGCAAGCAGCATGTTGGCCCGGCCAGCAGCACCCAAACCCCTGCCCCACCTGCACACTGTGGGGATGGGTGGATCACATGCAGGCCAGGCAGGCAAAGTCCAGGTAGTGAGTTGAGTGGCAGCAGCAGCTCTGGGACATGAGGGGACAGGGTTGTCTTTGATCCTGTGTCTGCTGCAGGAGGAGCGCTGTTGGTTGCCCCGTACCCCAGGGGAGTCTTAGTTTGTGGCCTCCACCTCCACCAATCTTCAGTCCCTGGACACCCCAGAATCCATCACCAGGGATCCTCCAGCAGGTCCCACATCCGGGTGCCACCGGAGACAGATAAATCAGCAGAGAAGATGCTGGGGCCCGGGGGGCCGGACCCCAGAGGAGGACCCCCGCTCAGGGCCTCAAGCCAGTCCAAGGCTTCTGTGGGGTCCCCAGGAGAGGAGGAGGGGGAGTTCACCAGGGATGGGAGTGAAGAGGAGAAGACAGAGGAGAGGCCTTCGGAGTCCGGGGACAGGGACAGGACATCGAAGGAGCCAGGGAAGTCCAGGGGGATGGGGGGCAGCAGGTCTGCAGGAGAAGGAATGGGGTGTGAGCCACTGCCATCAGGGACGAGGCTCCCAGAACCGCATTTCTCCTTTTCGGGAGTCCTGTTCCCCAGCCCACCCTGGAGTCAGCACCCCAGCCCCTTCCCCTCTTAAATCTAGGAGATCCGGTCCTACCATCAGGGTCCACCTGGTCCTTCAGGACGTCATCGATACTCCGGGTGGGAAGTAGCTGTGGATGAGGGACACAGCGTGAACGCCGGCCTCCAGCCCGAGACCTGAGCCCAGACTCCGCTGGGCCCCTCACCCTCACCTGTGCCCTCCGAATCGCTTCCTGCAGCTCCTCCTCCAGAGTCAGGGCAGCCGAGGCCGGTGCCGAGGGTGGTATGAGGACTGGAGCCGCAGTCTGAGTCGAAACAGGAGCCGGGGCTGCTACCAGCGCATCCGCAGATCGTGGACGAGGTGGCCGGGGAGGCACGGGATTTGGTTTGACCTGGAACCGCGAAACCAGCAAGGTCCTGTAAGCCACGCACATCAGGCGCTACACCAGGGGTTACCCCATCCACTCGCAATCTGCAGCTCCATCCTTTCCTTTCCAGCAATTTACTAACTCTCCCCTTGGCCTCTCCCCCTATTCTTCCATTGGTTTTTCTTCCCTTAACCACGCCCTCCACCTTGAATTGTGCACCGGGCCACGCCCCCCCACTTCATTGGCTACTTGTTTTTCTACTTCCGCCCCATCCCACTTTATCCTCTTTTCATTGGTTCACAGGTGCATATCCCCGCCCTCACCCCGCCCTGCCGCCGAGCGATTCCCAGGGCTTTGGGTCTAAGGCGCGGCCAGGGAGCGTCCCTTGTGTTGTCTTCATGTCTCGGTTTCAACCGCTCCCGGGGCGGGGCGCCGCCGCGCATGCGCTCTAGAAGCATTGCCTTGGTCCCGGACACCGGGAGGCCCCTCAGGCGCAGCTGCTGCCGGAGCTCTGAGACCTGGGGAGGGATAGAGGAAGGCGGTGCTAGGGGTGCTGCGGACGCAGCCGGGGCCAGGACATTTTTTTTTGTTGTTTTTGTTTTTGTTTTGAAACAGGATCTTGCTGTGTAGTTCAGGTTGGCCTTGAACTCACCATACCCCAGGCTGGCCTCCAACTCGTGGCAATCCTCCTTCCTGCCTCAGCCTCCAGAGTACTGGAATTACAGGCATGCGCCACCATGCCCGGCAGGGCTAGAACATTTGGAAATTGGCAAAAGAGCGACTGGTTGTGGCCTCCTGGGACCCTACATAGGATGGGACTGAGGATCCGGACTCTTGGATTTCCTTGGGGCAGAGGCTTGGAGGTCAGAGGGCTGGGCCCCTCAGCCTGGCCCCGGGTGCAAGCCTGTAATCAATCCCAGCACTCTATGAGGCTGAGAAAGGAAGATGGCAAGTTCGAGTCCAGCCTGGAACACTTAGCCACTTAGCGAAACACTGCCTCAAAATTTTAAAAAAAAAATTTTTTTTTTTTTTTGATCTTTTTGAGACAGGGTCTCACTATGCAGTTCGGGCAGACCTTGAGCCCAGGCTGGTCGAACTCGCAACGATCCTCCTGCCTCAGCCTCCCGAGTGCTGAGATTACAGGCGTGACCTACCATGCCTGGCTTCAAAATTAAAATTTTTAAAAAAAAATTTTTTTAAAGGGCTGGGACTATAACTCCGTGTGAAAATTTTGATTCAGTCCCCAATACCTCCATCGCTCCCCAAATGAATCGTCTTCTCGGAAGGGAATGATGAGCCTGGAGAGATGCCCTCAAACTCACCGTCAGCTCTTCCAGTTTAAGGGTCTGAAGTTCCAACTTGTGTGGAGGGGGCGAGGGGCCGGAAACTCCTGGTGGGGAGGGAATGAGGGGCGCAGGCTTCATCCTAGGGACAGTCATGGTAGACAGGGGTTAGAGGGGCAGCTCTTCAAGGTCCCCAAAGACAAGGAAAGCAGGCGGGGAAAATTTTGGGGTCTCCAAGGGAGCAACACGTGGGACAGACATCTGAAAGGAGAGGAGCTGGGAGCTAGGCCACTGGGGCGTGGGGGAGGAGGTGTTTGGGGCCGAATAACCCCTCCCCATCCAAGACTCAGTTTGAGGCAGAATGATGGGAACAGAAAGTCCAGGTCTGCAGAGAGAAGAAATGAGAGTCATACCTAGGAGGTGGCTGCTGTGAGCTCATCCCGCCCCATGGAGGTGGCCTGCTTGGGGGCTCTGCCCTGCTGTCCTGGCCCAGCTCTGGGGGCCTGTACTGGTGATAGGTCAAGGTGCCCTGGGGCTTGGGTGCCTTCCAGCGTGGGGAGATCTTGGGTAACTCCTGAAAAAGCAGGTATGTTGTCCTCTGCTTCTGTGCCCAGTCCCACCCTGGTCATCCCTGGTCAGCCTGATGCTAGAGAGGGACATGGACCACAGCTAAATCTCAGGGTGATGTCCGCTCTCTCTGGCCAGACTCACCTGCTGGGGGCACTGCCACGGGCAACGCTCCAGCTCAGGGAGCAGGACTCCATGACCAAAGAGGAAAGGGGTTGGAGTGGCAGAGGGCAAGGCTGGGGCCATAGCTGGACCTGGGGCTGAGATCCACGGATCCGGATCTGAAGCTGGAAGACAGCAGAGGGCCCTGAGAGGTGACACACAGCCAGCCCACCAGGGAACAGGGAAAGGAGCGCCCTGGCCCTGGGTGTACAGGGGCAGTAGTCAGGTGGGCACCCTGACTCCTGGATCTGAGGGTGGAGGTGGTGGAGGCACAGATTTTCATATTCTCAAGAAAGGCAGGAAGCCAGGTGTGGTGGTGTGCACCTGTAAGCCCAGCATTCAGAAGGCTGAGACAGGAAGATCACCTCATTCCAGGCCAGCCTGGGCTACATAGTGAGACCCTTTCTCCAAAAAATAAAACAAAAGCCAGGAATTGTGTCCTTGGTCACCACGAGGTATATTGAGGCTTACAGATGTCTGGAATGGGTAGAGCTTGAGATGCCTCTTTCATAGGGGTAGGGTGGTGGGGACCTGGACTCCTGGGTCCCTGAGAAAGGACAAGATGGGGTTTCCATGTACTCTAGGCCACACATAAGGACTGAGCTGCAGGAACCACTGAGGGACCTGCTGGCTAGACTCTAGCATGTCCTGGAGGGCTGGGGCCACCATGCCCTGCCTCCCTTTCGGGGCCTGCACTTACTCAGGTCCCGATTCCGTCTGTGGATCCGCAGCTGGAGGACTGTGGAAGGAGAAAGGAGGTGGTGTGGGAGTGCCCAGGAGCCTGGTCCAGGCGGGTGGTGGTGCAGGCCTTGGTGGTGGGCAGCATGCTGCCTTCCTGGGCCTTGTGAGCTCCCTGTCTGCGAAGCGCTTAGGCCAGAGCTGCTCAGGAGCCGGGAGCCAGTCCTTTCTCTAGCTCCACCTGCCCCTTCCCGAGCTGTGCACACCCCATACATGACAGCCTGGCACATTTCACACCTTACCCAGTGCACCCCACTTTGGACATGCTTCTCAATCACCCCCCAAACATCCACCTTTCCATGCATTTGTACCCTGGCAGCCTCCACATGCACCGCACCCTGGCAGCCACCCAGCCACGCTGCCATGTGATTTGCACACGGGATTCGGCTCTCAGTCTCGGATCTCCTGCTGCACATATCTGCTCCTTTCTACACACCTGCACCTTGTCACACACCTTGGCCTTTCAAATGGCTGGTGTCTTTGCACACAATGAACCATGTATGCACATTCCTTTGCACATTCAGGTGCCTTCTTCCTACTCAGGAACTGACCCACAGTCTTCCTACTTGGGACTTAAAACTGGTGTTTTTGTTTTGTTTTGTTTTTTGGGACAGGATCTCTCTGTATAGTCTAGGATGGTCTTGAACTCACTATGTAGCCAAGGCTGGGCTCCAACTTGTGGATATCCTCCCTCCCACTTCAGCCTCCCAAGTGCTGGGATGACAGGCATGCGCTCTGACACCCATGGCTCTAAAACATAACTTTTGGCACATCTAAGTTTTGATAGCTCCTTGTCCCCTCGCTACACTCCATGCCAGTCCTTGGCCTTGCAGCCCTGTCAGCTGAAGCCTTGTTCTTCTGGAGCCCGGGGGCACACTGCACTGCACTGCACGCCCATGATCCCCCAAGACACAACCCTTTGTTGAGGACTCCATTATACACAGGTGGCCTTTCTTACAGGCAACACAGGCCTCCCAAGTCTGCCACCCCACGTAGAACATTCCCAGGACCCCAGGGCCACAGCCCACCCTTAGGAGAGGTTTCTCACCAGATCGAAACTTGGAGCGGATGATTTGGGAGCGCTGAGAGGAAGCCGCCAGGGTCATTGCCAAGACTGGAATGGGACCTGGAGTGGGGAAAGGGCAGGGCTCTGCACAGCGAGCAGGGTCTCTGGCAGCCAGTAACTCAGGAAAGGCCTGAGCACTAGAGATGGGTGTAGCCTGTGGTGGTGACTTCTGCCTGGGGACCCACTACCTAGGTCTGATGCAAGAGGAGGCTGAGGGTCTGGAGCCCTGGGTCTGAGCACGCAGGACTGGGGACCTCAACTCCCTGGTACTGGATGGGGCAGACCAGGGTCTAGGACTTCTGTGCCTGCTGAGGCCACCAGGAACCTTGACCTCTGGGTCTTTGAAAAGGGACGAAGGGAGAGGCCTGAAGCCTGTATTTGAAGGACTGAAAGTTGAGGACAGCAACACACTAGTCTGAGATGACCAATCCAAGATCCTCAGTGGAAAGGAGAAAGGGGGCCTGGGAGGTCTGTGGGGGGGTATCAAAGTGTTCCGGTGTCCAGGAAGGTGAGGAGAGTGGGTGGCAACCACCAGGGCCTTATAGAAGGGACCAGGATCCAAGAGGCGTGAAAGTGTAACGGGGTCCCTCCCCCAACCCAGGGGCTCCTCACCAGGTGGGATCGGCGCAGTTTTGCTGGGTTGGGCAGAGTCTCCAGTGTAGACCAAGACTTCAGGCCCCACCTCGCCCGCCTGGGGTGCCTCAGATGCCCCTTTCTGGGACGCAGGGAGCAGGGCAGGGGACAAGGAAACACTGCCTGGGGCCTGGGAAGGGGCGGGGCGGGCATCGGGTCCTGGCTAGCTCCTCCTTGCTTCCTGGGGTTGTGGGTTGGGGTGGCAGCCGCAGGCTGACAGACAGGAGCAGGTGCGGGCAGAGGGGCGTGGGTGAGCAGCAGCGGCAGGTGGTCGTGTCCCAGCCCTGCCAGCAGGTGCCACCTGTCACCCTCTTTTCCCTGACACAGCAGCAGGAATCAGGTTCAGAGGAGGAGAAAGTTCAAACCCGAAGCCTAGACCCCCAGGCCTAAAAAAGGAGGGGTTTGGGGGCCTGGACTATGGGTCTGAGAGAAGAGTTAGTAGGAATGGAGTACAGAGTGTTGGCATTTGGTGTGTGCCCAGCAGTCACGCAGATTTGGATGGGAGGGGGCAGATGCCTGGGTCAGAGAGGGGCAGAAATGAATATGAAGTTTGGGGGTGGCAGGGAGGGTCAGCTGGTTCCCAGTGTAGGACCACGGGCCTGATATTCAGCGCAGCTCGCTCAGGCCTGTGTTCTGAGGTGTGCGGGAAGCCCCAGTGCTCCTGGGTTGGATTCCATGCAAGATAGCAAGATGAGGCCGTGGCTATAAATAACCTGCTAGGGCTCAGCAAGGGCACAACACTCTAGGCTAGAGCCTGACACAGTAAAAAAAATCATCTCTAATGCCCCGGTCTTAATAAAACAAAACGCTGATAATACCACATATGCTTTTATTGCCCCTTGGCACTCACATCCCAAGCCCATCTTTCCCACTGTCCTATTCTTTACTAACCGAAAGCAACCTCCTAATTCCCACGCGGGACAAGAACTACAACTCCCAGAAAGCTCAACTCTCTAGTGAGTTGGAGCCGAGGAAGTTTCAAGATTCGCGCGGTCGCTTGCTATTGGTTTAGGGAGGCGTGGCCACGGGAACTCCGTGGCGGTGATTGGCCGGAAGCTCCTGCTGCTCAAGATCCCAAAGGAGGCGACGGAGCCTGCGCAGCTCACAGTGCAGCGCGTCGTCGGTCACCGGACCTGTGAGGCGGAGGCGTGGGCTGCCCAGGGGCAGAATGAGGGGAGGATGAGAGGAGAAGCTTTCGAAGATGTCCCCTACGAGACCGAAGAAGATAGTGTTAATGTGAAAATGAGTGTGAGGTGGTTGCACCACGCCCCAAGGAAGAAAAAGCTACTGGAGCAGGATTCACTCAAACGCCGCTTCTGGGTCCCCGAGCACGATGGGAGTTGTAGTCATACTGTGGCAAACTACTGTTGCCCGGGAAACGGTGATGTGCTTGGGTCCCAGAGGAAGGACTGGAAACTTGGTCTTAGGGATTTTTGAGGGTAGAGAAACTCTGAGATGAGTTAGGGCACAAAGATGAAAAGGGCGAATCCCGAATCCCGAGAAACAAGAAAGAACGGAGTGCTTGAACTCAAATCCTTGGAAAAAGGGGGCTGGGTTCAGTATTTAGATCCTGAGAGAAGAAAGGGCTCATGATACAGAACTTTGGGTCAGAAGGAGAGATCAGGAAAGATGGACTCCTAGGAATCTGACAGCCCAATGCCTGCATCCCCTGTTCCTCCTTACCTGT
This sequence comes from Hydrochoerus hydrochaeris, assembly GCA_004027455.1. Classification (NCBI taxonomy): domain Eukaryota; kingdom Metazoa; phylum Chordata; class Mammalia; order Rodentia; family Hydrochaeridae; genus Hydrochoerus; species Hydrochoerus hydrochaeris. The sequence continues at coordinate 24,517 of PVLA01013092.1, read as the reverse complement.
GGCCACTACATCTCGCTCTGCTGGGGGAGGGTCCCAGGCCGGTGGTGGCCTGAGCCCAGGACCCAGCTGGTAGTGGCTAAGCAGATGGTGGAGCTGAGCTGGGGTCAGGGTGGGGTAGTCAGTTCGTAGGCTGCTCCAGGAGGCCTGGTAGGAGGACCAGGGGAGAAATCAGGATGGAGGGACCCCTACTAAGTAAGTGCATATGGGGGTCGATGACAGTTGGTGCCAGGTCTCTGGGCACCGCGAAGCTGATAGTCTCTGAAGTGACGGTGGGGAAGGGTGTGCTGTCAGAAATTTTTAAAAATTGATGTGCTGAGCCAGGCACGGTGGTACACACCTGTAATTCCAGCACTCTGGTGGAAGTTGAGGCAGGAGGATCACCATGAGTCTGAGGCCGGCCTGGGCTGCAAAGTGAGTTCCAGGCCAGCCTGAACTGCATAGCGAGATCTTCTCTCAAATTAAAAAACAAACAAACAGGATCTACTTCACAGTAATGCGGATGTAGGAAGTAGGCAGAGAACAAGATTGGCCATTGGTTTACATTACAGACACAGTTTCTTATCCCATTGTGGCCACCACTTTTGTAGCTGTGTGACAACTTCTGTGTTTCTTCTGTGTGTCTAGCTGACACCAGAATCAGTGTGGTTAAAATCAGACTCTAGCCAGATTACCTGAGTTCAAAAATCTCAGGCTGGCTACCTGTTAACCTCCTGGAAAATCACTGCCTTAGTTTCCTCATCTCTAAATTGGGAGAATAGGACTAGTAGGGTAGTTCTAAAGACACAATATAGGAAGATTATAAAGCACTTGGAACACTGCTTGGGACTTCTTAAATGAACTATAAATGTTTGATAAAAGAAAGTAAATGCGGCCAGGGATTTAGCTCAGTGGCGAAAGCACCTGCCTAGCAGGTGTGAGGTTGTGAGTTCGATCCCCAGTACAAAAAAAAAAAAAAAAAAGGAAATTGGGTATGGTAGCACACACTTGTAATCCTAGCACCCTGGGATTCATCCTGGGAAATTTAGGGAAAACCTCCCTGTCTCAAAATAAGAAAGGGATTCAGGGTGCTGGGATGTAGCTCAGAGCCAAGGCCCTGCGTTTAACCTCCAGTTCCACAAAATAAAGAAGTAAATGAAGGGCTGGAGGTTTAGCTCAGTGGCATAAGTGCCTACCTGGCAAACATAAGGTTGTGAGTTCAATCCCTGGTACAAAAAAAAAAAAAAAAGTAAATCAAAGGACCTTTCCTACATGAATCAGTTTCCTTGTCTGGAAAATTATCAGTTAACAGTTCAGTTTTTTTGTTAGTATTATTACTGACCATCTCACTATGTAGTTCAGGCTGGTCTTGAATTCACTGTGTATGTAGCCCAGGCTGGCCTCAAACTTATGGTATCCCTCCTGCTTCAGCTTCCTGAGTATTGGGATCACAGGTATACAATGCCATGTCTGGCAGTTAATAACTTACTTTCATGAGAATATTTCAGCATTAAACTATAAGTGCCTGACCTGTAGTTTATATTCAATGACTGGGTTTCTTTTTTTAATGTCTGTCTGTTTGCTTTGCTTTTTGTCTGTTTGTTTTTCTGTTTGTTTTTGAGATAAGGTCCCACTGTGTAGCCCAGGCTGGCCTCAAACTCCAAGTGATCTTCTCTGCATCAGCCTCCTGAGTGCTGAGATTCTGTGCCACTACACTCAACTTCAATGACCTACATGCTTTAACTGTGACATTCATTAGTGCAATACTCAACATGTCTGAGGGAGCACTCTGTAAATTGAATAGGTGCCACTGGGATTCTACACAGCTGAATTTGGTTGTTGTTGGTGCTGGATTCCTTCTCACTGCCAGTGGCCGTGCAGTGTCTGAGCTAGGGCTGGGCATGACATGGGCATTCCTGGGGCCAGGAGATGCTGGCTATGGAGGTGCTTAAGCAGAGCTGAGGAGTCAGTGGTCAGAGGTCAAATAGAGCTGACCAGGGGTCACCTTGAGCAGAGAGGTACGGGGTACGCAGAGCATGTTCACAGCAATGGAGAGTTTCCGGAAGAACTCAGTAGCAATGTCGGCCAGCCCAGCCCCTTGCAGCCAGTCCAAGACAAGGTCCAGGTTAGTGCGGATCTGGACAGCTCGGGACCACTGGTAGAAAGGTCGGCTTTGCCCTGTGAGGGAAAGGGAAAAAGGATGATGGATATGTGGATGGTGATCTGCCTCCCAGATGCTTCCTGGCCTTGAGTTTGGGACTGGAGCCTGCTTCCCCTGGGCCTGCACTGACGCTAGCAGATGTAGCTGCTCGGGGAGCTCCCGTCTTATCTCTGGATCCCTGTGCTTCCCGGCCCAGGGAACCCTCACCTCTTTCCATCAGTGAATTGAGAAGGGATGCATTGGAGAAGAAGAACAAGTAGCCGAAAGTCTGAGACACAAGGTCTGGATGCAGCTCACACTGGCTGGTCAGTTCCAGGGCTGCCTGGAACACGCCTAGGGTAGGCTTCAAACCCGGGGGCATGGCCCCCAGCTCTGAGCCAGGGCCGGGCAGCTCTGCCCCAGCTGTGAAGGGGTTGCTGTCCAGCAGAGCAGGCAACGTTGAATAAAGAGTCTGAGGAGATACAGAGGCAAAAACATTAATGACTGGACCACACTCCCTGGAAAATACAGAATGGTAGAGCTTAAAAATTATAGGAGGCTCCACCAAAAGCTTCTGGGAGTTGTAGTCCATTCTATCTTCTGACAGGGTTCCCTGAGCCAATCCCCAGTTTGTACAAGGGTTTTAACACTTATTGGCCCTGGAACAATTCAAGTCTTAAGAATTTCTAAGCCGGACCTGGTGGTGCACAGCTGTAATCTCAGCACTCAGGAGGCTGAAGCAGGAGGATTAATGTAAGTTCCAGGCCAGCCTGGGTTACATAGTGGTTCAAGGCCAGCTTGACCTACATAGTGAGATCCTGTCTCAGAAAAACAACACAAACAAAACAAGAATTTATAGACATTTCTTTGGTATTATAAGACCCAACTGTCATGCATTATGGCATTTATAATTCTCAGCAGAGACAGCTCAACAAAGACCAAAGATATTGAGCAAAGAAGCCTTCTTCAGTCAAAGAATTATTCACAATTCTCCAAGGAAAGAAAAAGAATGGAAGAGAGGCAGGAAGTGGAAGTGGAGGGGCAGTCAGCGAGTGGAAAGTGAGATCAAGACAAGGACAGGAAATGAGATCAGAGACAAAAGAAATAATAATACACTTGGCAAAGATGTACAGGAAGTGAAGCCTCAGAAGAAAGAGCTTCACAAGTGAGGCTGCTCAAAGAATTTAGAGGCTGTCTCTCCCAAAAGATCTCTTATTTTGAGCCAGGAATGGTGGCGCACTCCTGTAATCCCAGGACTTGGGAGGCTGAGGCAGGAGGCTCATTGCAAGTTCAAGAACAAGTGAGCCCTCGGCCAGCCTGAACTGCATAGGGAGACCCTGTCTCAAAAAGACACACACACACAAAACAAAACAAAAAAACTCTTACTTTACACAGGAGCCCACTATAAGTCAAAAACTCTGGGAGGTCCAAGAAGCAATATTAAGGTCAAAGATGGTAATAAGAGGGCTAGCTCAAGCACTTGCTTGGTAAGTGCAAGGTCATGAGCTCGATCCCCAGGTCTGGGAAAATAAATACATAAATAAAGGTGGTAGTAGGAAAACAACCTACAGGAAGAGCTCTCAGAGAGTTTGAGGCCAGTGGCTCAGAAAAGGGAGTGAATCTAGAGTTCCAGGAAGTGAGGTCAGCAAGCACAGGAATGCGACCTGATGAAAGGGGACCTCTGAAGTAAGTGACAGTGCCTGACACTATTTGATTTCTCTATATAACTTATATTAGACTTAGGAAATAAGAGATTGATAAAGTGCTAATGGCACTACAACCAGGTAAAGAGCTCAGCCTGTCAAAATGTTACGATTGCTAAAGACAGAGAGAAGGCAGAAAGGCAGGAAGTGATGCAAGTTCAAATAGGAAGTGATGTCACAACCCTGGAGTGAGATGGGAAGTGATGTTGCAGAAGAAGGAAATTTTAAGTCAAATAGGAAGTGGCATCAGATTAACACAATGAAGTATAGGCAGAAAGTGATATTGTCTCAAGCAGGAAGCAAGGGCAAAGGCCAACCTTGGTGAGGTAGTAGACAGACTGCTGGAAGGTACACATGATGACCTCATCCAGGAGAGCCATGGCCTCGTCACATAATTCCAGATCATTGCAGAGCTGTGGGTCTGAGGACAAGCCTGGGTAAGAGGTAGAACCAGACACTGGCAGCCAGGAGCCCAGGCCCAGGTCCAGGGAGTGACAAAGCTGGGAGAGGCCTGGACCTGGGTCAGAGCTCACCATCCTGGTCAGCTTCCTTCTCCATTTCCAGCACCTTCTCTTGCACAAAGCTCAACAGCTCTGTGGTGTTGGCCATCCACAGCATGAGTGGCCGCAGCTCCACGGACACAGCCTCGGGAGTCAGGGGAACTTCGGGGACTCCTTCCGTGTGGCTGAAGTAAAAGGAGAGAACCTGTGACTCTTAACGGCCATCATACTCTCCAAACCTTCAGATCTGGGTTTCAATGTGGACCAAGTGCACCCCCATTTCACAACTGGGAGAGCTGAGCCTCAGAGAAGCACAGAAACGTGCACTAAGACATGCAGAGAAAGAACTCGGAACTGGGAGCGTACCCATCCCCTGCATTACCCCTCATTTCTCTGCCCAGAATTTCTCTTACTTCTCTGGCTGACGGTCTCCAATTTCCTTAATCTTTTCCTGTGGAACAGTAAGATCAGAATCAAAATTAGGAAATCGAGAAAAGGGAGGCTCATGAGTTAACACCTTGATCTTTCTTTTCCTTTTCTTTCTCTTTCAGAACGAGGGATTGCCTTTGCATTCAGCTTCATCCCTAGCCCTTTCAATTTTTTGTTAATATATGTTTGCAATACAGAGTGATTCCACTGAGCTCGGATTTGAGATATCTATCTCTTGACACTTTTACCCCTCCCCGTTTTTGTTTTTTACAGGCAGTGTCTCTCTAAACTGCAAAATTGTGGAAGCTGTGCTTAAATTTGTGATCCTCCTGCCTAAGCCGCCAAGAGTGCTGGGATTACAGGTATATGCCCACCACAACCAAAATTTATGACAGAGACTCTATCTACTTTTCAGATGGACTCTAATTCCCAAGCTTCACAATGATCTCTTTCTCACCATTGCAAACACACAGGCCTACGGTCATGAGAGGTCTATCTCCCTGCAGCCCACTCTGCTCAAATGGTGTTTCCTTACCCCCAAGAAACTCCCTATAACTTCTCTCTGACTCGGGGCCTCGCTCAATAAGATGGAAGCTTCTTCCCTAGTTTAAATGACTTGTGGCACTTCCATAGTAGGCCAAGGGACCCACGTTCCCAGAATGGTCTCGTCCGTACTGCACGACCTCTAACAATGGTCTCTCCCAACCAACCTCACCCCCGCCACTTCTCAGAATGGCTCCTTCCAGAATCCCACACCTCCAAAGGCTGGTACTGCCTGCTCTTTCAGTGCAGTGGACGAGTCCACGAATCCCAGCATCCCACTGGTTCCCTCCCCGAGACATCACGGTAAAGGTAGTTTCTCTCGCCCGCGTCCGAAGCTGGGGCAGATGGTGGGGCGGGGAGGCTGCGGCAGAGACTCGGGGAGCAGGTGGGGCTGGGCGGCGGTGGGGGGCGCTCACCCAGACGACCTCCTTGATGAGCCGGGCCAGGCGGCCCAGCATTCGCGGCAGGTGGCCCAGCTCCAGCTCGCGGGCGGAATGCTGCACGCACAGCGCGAGCAGCGTGGCGGGCCCGAGAGGTGGCAGGGCCCCGGCGCCCGAGGCCGCGGCGCGCACGATCTCGCCCAGCAGCGCCTCTTCCTCGCACGGCCGGAAGCGCAGGACGGGCTCGCGGCCGTCCAGGTAGGCGGCCAGCGCCTCGCCGCGCTCCTGCAGGCCGCGGCCGCACAGGCGGCAGGAGAAGGCCCAGCCGAGGCCGGGAGGCGTGGCCCCGGGTCGCGCGGGCAGCCACGGGGGCCGAACCGGCCCGGAGCCACCGGCGCGCGGGTCCTTGTACATGAACAGGAAGTGCTCGCCCAGCCCCAGCAGGTCGCCGGGGTGCAGCTCGGCCTCCCGCAGCAGGAGGCACCCGTTGTGCGTAACTGGGGCGCCCCTGGATGGGCGCACCATGGCTGGGGGCTCAGGGCCCGCGCGCACTGTGCAGTGACACGGCAGGATGTCAGGGGCATTGAGGAAGGTGTCCACGTATGGGGCAGGGGACCCGCTGCAGGACGACGGGGTCCTGCCCCGGCCGAACACGTGCTGCTCCCTCGTCATCACGTACACCACGAAGTCCTGGAGGAGAAGTAAAGATGGCGCTGAGGACACCACCGCCCAACAGATCCCTGTCCCAAGATCAACTCTCCCGACCCTGCCTCCTATAAGTGGACATTTGCAAGGAGATCCCCAGGCTCACCCTAAGACTCTCCATGCACCCTGCCTCCCATGAATGGGCTCTTCCAAGGCACTTTCTATGGTAGGTGCTCCCATGATGTGCATCCCAAAGACCCCGTGTACAAGGAAACCCTTTCATTATGTGGACCCCACCGTGTTCCTCCCTCAAAGAACAGCTGCTTCCAGGATCTTTCGCCAGTGGACTCTCCCATCTTCTCAATGCTCCTGAAGGGACTCTGTCACTCCTACAGTAGACTCTCCCATGACATGCAGCCCAAGGAACGGGGCTTCCAAGGACATTCCATCATCTACACCCTCCAAGAATGGACCTTTCCAAGAAACCTTCCTCCATTTCTCTGCCTCATTTGTCCTTTATTCCACCCCATCATGGAGACTTCCAAATACATTTTCCCTTCAGGTAACAGTTTCTCAACATCTCAAAGCAAAGGATGGATTTCTTCAGAGTCCCCCTTTGAACAGAAGGTTCTTCCATTTACCTCCACTCCCGTGAATGCAATGTTTTAAGAAAATCCTTTCTACAGTGGACTCTCATTTAGCCCCATCCCAAGATGAGCTCACCTCCCAGGAAACATCCTTCAACAACGGATTCACTGTTACCCCTTCTCATGGTGGAGGATTCCAGTCAACAAGAGCTCTCAGTATTACCATCTCCAAAGTGGACATCTCCACAGAGATCTTGATTTTCCTGGGCTCATCTAATAATTCCATTAATAAATAGATGCTTCAAAGAGATCCCTTCCTACAGAGTCCTATTTCATCCACTAAATGAAGAGATGCATGCAGAAGACCCCTTCCTAAAAATGGACTCTCTCACCTCCATCCTGTAAAAATGGAAGCACTGCCTGACCCTCTTCCTAAAATAAATCCGACATTCCAGTACTCCTATTGTCACCCAAATATGAAAAATACGTACAAGTATCAGTACCACCTGCAGCCATCAACAACAGTTAAGTCGTTCCAACGTAAACCATCATCTTTTACAAATGAAGTCGTCCTCACCCCCATCAAGAAAATACTGTATAGGCTTATCCAGAACGAGATCCCAGGCACCATTTGACTTCCCTGTCCTAATAGATGCACTCTTTTTCCTCTCAAGAAATGGATGTTTGAAAGGGATGTCTTTTCCACAGTGGACTAACTCTCCCTTGAGGAACACAGTGTTTTCCCCAAACTTTGAAATGAACCATTTCCTGTTTGTCTTTCCAGTGGAATTTTTTTTCCCCTCCCCAGTCTGGGCTCGAACTTGTGGTTCTCCTGCTTCAGCCTCTCAAAGCGCTGGGATTGCAGGCCTGCACCATCATGCCCAGCTCCTCCACTAGAATCTTGGTCAGCCGTCTAACCCCCACCTCCTCTTGTTTTGCTACTCTGGAACCTTGCTGGACCACACCTACCAGAGTACCTGAGGACACTGAGACCAGAGGAATTCTGGGAGTTGTAGTATGTTGCTCTCCAAAGACATGGGACACAGAGAACTCCAGGTAAGGACTGTGCTAACCTGAGCGTCCTGGTAGCCCTGGAGCAGCAGAAAGTAGGGGTGATTGCTAGGAGCCTGGATGAGGCACTGAGATAACTGATCGAGATCTCCCGGGTCTCCAGGTCCAATCTGGGCATCGGCTGCCCCAGGAGCCATGCTAAGCGCCTGCTGCCTGCGTTCCTGCTGCCGCCGACGCCGACCTTGCAGGTTGAGCTCCGATACACTGCGCCGCAGGGATAAGTTTTCCGAGCGCTCCTTGCCCCCTGACCCAGCCGGGGCTCCAGATCCCGACCCTGGACCAGGACTGGCCAGCGCCGCCCCTCCAGATGCGGCCCGGGAGCGGCTTTTCTGCGGCCGCCAGGAGGGGGCGCCCGTACCTGCGGAGAGAGATGGAGATCGCGAAGCTGAGACTGGAAAGACAGATGGAGAAGGCGGCTAGAGGATCATCAGGCCACCAAATGGGTCATGGAGAGGTGAGGCCGCTTCCCACACTTGGGTTTTGTAGATGCTGTTTCCTTTACCTGGAACACACTTCCTGCCTGCCTTCCACCCATCTTGCAGTTTTCAGCTCAGAAATTCATTTGTTCTCTTAAGCATTTCCCAAACACCTACTATGTGCTGGAGACTGATGTAGTCACAAACAAAGACTGTCCTCAGGGAGATGAAAACAACCTCCTCTGAACACCCTTCCCTGACAGTCCAAGTAGAAGCAAATAACCGTATCAAGGCCCAAAACTGGGCTTATCTGGACCCAGCCACATAGTAGGTGTCCGGTGGAAATAAATTTAATGAGTAAGCTGCTGATTCCCATGAAGCTTATGAGATCTGGGAAAATGGGAACCTCACTTGTCCATGCCCCGCTGTATCCCCAGGGCCCTAAAAATGCGTGGCCCACAGTAGGTGCTCAGTAAATGCTGGGGGGGGGATGATGGTTCTAATTGCCACTTGTTATTAAGCACCTATATGTGCCAAGCCCCTTATGTACACGAACACACTAGACCTTCACCTAGCACTTTGCCGAGATTAACAGGCAAAGAATGGGTTGGAATCCAAGTTGGAGTTCAAAGCCCCATCGTCTTGTTACAATGCCTTCTCTGCCCAAGGGAGATTTAGAAATAGAAAAGCAGTTCGAGGGCTCCCTAAGCAGCTCTGGGCCTAGGCCCCACCAGGCCCCAGCCCTGCCAAGCTCCATCCTGCTCTTGCTATTCCACCTTCGATGCCACCTCTTCCTCCAGGAGATGCGGGAGGGGCAGGGAGAAGAGGAAAAGGGGAAGTAAGAATTAGGATGTGTTGTATACATGTACCAACACCCCATGATGAATGTAATCATTATGTACTGCAAACATGTACTAATAAAAGATAAAAAACAAAACCAAAAAACCTCTTCCTCTAGCCCCCTCTTCTCTCATACTTCGCAGCCAACCTAATCTAAGGCTGCAGGCTCACACAGTCCCGCCCCTCGGAGGCCCCGCCCACTCAGGACCTCCAGATCCCGGAAGAGGCCATTTTCTCCAGGTCCCGCCCCTTCCTAGGCTCCACCCACGTAGATCGCGCCCCTCGAGAGGACAGCCTCAGTCTACTTCACAGAGCTGACTCCCGCCACCACGAGACCACGTTCCGGATGCCACTACACATCACCGGGCCCAACCTCAGGTCCCGCCTTGCCGGTTACTTAACATCATCCAGGGACATCGCCCATGCCTGTTCCTCCGCTCCTAATTCTTCCAGTTTCCATTTCCATCAACTCATAGGGCGAATCCCTCAGCACCCTACATATTCCTGCTCTACCCACAGCGTGTCCAGTTCCCAGATCCCACAGACACGACCCTGAGCATCTATGCCTCTTAGACCCACGACACATTCAGCCTCCTTCAAGGCAGCCTTGGGCCAGAGATTTAGCTCAGTGGCACAAATGCCTGTCTGGCAAGCAGAAGGTCGTGAGTTCGATCCCTGGTACAAAAAAAAAAAAAAAAAAGTCTGAAATCCCTAACCAGAGCCACTCTAGGACGCCTCCCACGACCACCAACTGGGCTGTGCCTCCCATGGTCCCAAGCCCCTCCCCCATAAAGCCCGTTCAACCAAACGCCTTTCCCAATTCTCAGAACCGCCCCCTTGTTCCCGCCCACCCGACTGACCTCAGTCCTGCCCCAGCTCCACCCTCCACTTGACCTGTCCAGCCCACTACCACCACCTACCCTGGCCCTGCCCTTAGAGAGCTCCCGCCGGCCAAGTCCCAGTGGTCTAGTATCATCGGCCCACTCCCCAGAATCCCCGGCACGGCCCCCCCAACCAGGCGACCACAGCCCCGGGCAGCCCCCCCCCCCGCCGCTCACCTTTGCCGTCCGCCGCCCCGAAGGCCTCCTGCTCCAGGCGCAGCGCCTCCTCGCGGCCGCGCAGCTCGAAGCGCCGCGCCCAACCGGGCCGCGCGCGCCACAGCTCCTGCACCAGCAGCGGGCGCTCCCAGTCGCCCAGCACTCGCAGGTGCTCCGCGCGCCACTCGCCGCCGCCCGCGCCGCCCGCTGCGGGCCGGCCCAGCGCGTCGCACAGCGCGAAGGCGTCCACGCAGCTGCTCTCGCCTGGGCCGCCGCCGGAGCTGCCGGCCAGCCCGTAGCGCTCCAGCGCCTCTGCCACGAGCTCGCGTGCCGTGGAGCGAGCGGTGGCCAGCACACTCTTGTAGTTGGTCCCCGACGCCAGCCCCGCGCCGAAGATCTTGAGGACTCCCGGGGGCGCTGTGGGGCGGGTGGCCAGCGGGGGCTCGGGGGCGACGCCTGCCGCCAGCTCGGGCAGCTTTTTCTCGCTGGCCCAGCGCTGCGCCGCTCCCGGGGTTCCTGGGACTCCTCCCCCGCCTGCCCCCGAAGTCCCGGTGCCTGAGCCCCGGAAAAGCTGAGATATGCGCTTGGCGCGGCTGCCCGAGGCGCCCCCCGCCGCCTTCACGGCACCCACGCGCCGCAGTTCCACGTGCGGTGGCGGCGGGGCCATCGGCTCGCTGCTGCGACTCCCCGTGTCGGAGGATGAGGACCTGCGAGCCGGGCGGGGACGGGCGCGGGAGAGAGAAGAGAGGTGGCCACGACCCAGAGACGGGCAGAGGGGTGGACAGATGAGAGTGGGGGTAGAAATTGGAGGAAAAGAGGAGAAAGTAATAAAGGCAAGTCCCACAGAAGGAAATGTCAGGAGGGGAGTTGGAGGGAAGGAAGAAAGGAGAATCAAACCCCTGCGCTTTCTCTGCCCATCTCCTAGCCCAGCTCTGCCCCCACCCGCCGTGACACCGCACTAGGGTCCCTGAGTGTGTCCTTTCCACCCCCAGCTTCCTTGCCCATTCAGGACAGCGGCCTTCTCAGGGGCAATGCAAGGCCTGGGTCACCAACAGGGGCAAATGGGAGGGAGGGAGGCGGGCAGGGCAGGTGGCCACTCACTTGACAGAGGCAGCGCTAGGCCAGCGCCGCCCCAGCTTGGCGAGCTGCTTTCTGGGAGAATTGATCCACAGGCCTACTGGGAGATGCAGCTTCCCGAAGCGGGGGCTTCCGCCCTCCTTCCTTTCACCAGATAGCATGGCCCTAAGCATAGGTAGATAAAGCCCCTATGTCTAAGGCACTGGATGGTGGTGACGGAGGGGGTGGAGAGGGACCTGGACTCCTCAGGCAGGCAGATGGGGGCTGGGCTTAGGCTCTGTAGAAGGCCTAAGGCCGGGAGAACAGGGATGGGCGTGGGACTCCGGTGCCGGGATGGAGGAGGCTGTGGATTGACTCTTACCCTGCTTCGGGTCCAGCAGCACCCGGAGGCCCTGGCTCCGTTGGCCCGAGTTAGTCCCCGCTCCCTCCGCTCTTGTAGTCTCTGCCTCTGCCCCAGCTCCCTGCACTGGGTGGGGGACAGGAAAAGGCCAGAGGAAACCCGGCAGGAAGAGCGGGGAGGGGGCGTCCTGTGAGGAGACGAGGCCTGGGGGAGGAGACCTGGACAAGGCCGGCCTTGCCTTGCTCCTTAATTCTGGGATTCTGTCGCTGCCTGTTGGTCCCTTCTACCAGGCCCTGGGGCTCCCGGCTCACAGACCCTCTTCTCCCAGACAAGAGCCCAACCCCAGTCCTTTCCTGTCATGGAAATGGAAGTTTGGATCGGACTAGAGCAGTGAGTCAAGTACTTAGACAAAAAGACAAATCTTTATTTGCTCTCCAGATCTGCGGACTTTTCTTTTGATTGCGCATCAGCAGCTTCGCTGTCAGTGTTGAGCGGTGAGGACTTCTGTTTAGCCATTGTCTTAAACCTGTGAAACATCCTGGGGGAGGCCGAGGCGGGTGCAAATAATGGAGCTAGGTTAGGCAGTGGTTGAACGAGGGACAGCTTTTCCAACATCCCAACAAATCTGACTTTATTCTAGAAATTATGTCCTCACCCTCCAGAGCAAGCCCCACCCCAAGTGGAAGCCCCACCCCCTGTGCAGGCCCTCATTGGCTCCCAGGCCTCCTACTGTATTGGGCAGCAGAAACCCCGCCCCTTCCTCCGAGCCCCGCCTCCTTCCGTAGCGGCTCACATTGTAACTGCGCCGACTATCAAAAGTGTACAACCGATAAAGCCGCAGATCAGCAGTCCTAAGAGGCGGCTTCTGAGGATATTCTCGGGCTTCGCAGACTGAGACCCCTCAGTCTCAGAAATGGACTCCGGGAGTCCTGCAGTTATGTCTGATGACTGTTCCTCGTCCTCCAGCCTTTTGGGCCACACTGGTAGGCGAGGGGCAAAAGAGCGGTACTGGCAGGGGGTGAAGGCACCCCGCCCCAGTACCCAGCCCCCTTCCCTAGCTGCCCAAGGCCACACCCAGAAGGAAGCTTCGTCTCCCGCTCACACCTCGCCTACAGAGCGGCCTCCGGCTCTCCAGAAACCTCCCTTCTTTACCCCTCACCCAGAGCTGACCTGTGACTCGGAAATTGATGATGGTGGCTGGATTGGAAGTTATGGTCCCCAATTCACAGCGGTAGTCGCCTGCATCCTCTGGCCCCACCAAGGGCTTGGTAAAGAAGGGTTCCTTCCCCTTGTACAGCAGAGTATCAGACTTGTTCTCCCAAACCTAGACCCAAGCTCAAAGGATCACAGAGGTTTGGGAAATTCAGGGGTTGGGCAGTACAGGGGTGACAAGATCGCAGGGCCTCAGGGTGAGAGAGGGAGATCAAGGGGGACACTGGTCAGGAAATGGGGTCCCCGGTGATCAGTAGAGGCCACGCCTAACACATCACAGGTCATGAGGGCTGGGTGTAGGCCAGTGGACTCTGGGGCCAGCAGATTCAGGAGTGAAGGGAGCCTGATGGATGTGAGCTCTAGAGATAAGAGTTGGAGGGCCCCACCCTGTAAAAGCTGTAGTCCGTGAGTCCCTGAGAGGCCTGGTGCCAGTTGAGGTGACAGTCTAGGATCATGTCTTCCATCTGATGGAGCTTCACATGGCGATCTGAGGAGGGGGGCTGTGAGAGCTCCTTCTGCCTTCATTGTCCCTTCAAACAGAGTGGCGGGCGGACCCTCTTCTAGCCCCGACCCTCTCGCACCAACCCCTCCAGCCAGCTCTAGTTCTCACTCCCGCAATTGAGAGACTTCAGACAAGTGTAGACCTCCTTCTCGCACCTATTGCACCAGATCAGAGTCTGCAACATCATGCCTGAAGAGACAAGGCCACAGCGTGTATATGCCCAATAAAGGTGAGGGCGAGGCCAAGGGTTGGGGTGCGTTGGGCTTCAAAGACTTGGGCCCACCAATGAGACGTAGCAAAGGGTACAGATAGAATACCACCCGATACCCAAGAAATCAAGCTGCAGAGAGAATGCTGGAGGCCTCAGAGATTCCAGAATGAAGAAACCACCCCCTCCAAAAAGGGCGGAGAGGCTGGGGTTGGGATGGCAGGGATGAGGGACAGAGGGTTAATGGTCATTATCTGGACTTACCACATTTGTTAGGACAATAAACTGCCTCAAGCGGAAGAAGAGAAAGAGATGAGAGAATCAGATTTCTAGGCTAAAGAATATTGAAGGGGTTGGGGTTGGGGTGAGCTCTGAGCCCTTGGGTTCCAGGGGGAGGGAAGAACCTAATGAGATCCCCTCTGCGAGTTGCAGGGAGAAGGAGCTGAGGAAGCAGAGACTGGACTCTGAGATGTAAGGCCCTGGAGACAGGCACCTTAGGGTTGTAGGTGGGGGCTGGGGTCCTGAGCTCCCTGCCTTCCTCACCCTCATTTTGGAACCGCTTGGCAAGGATGGCAAACTTCTCTTTCTGTAGATGCAGCATCCAAAACAGCTCCTTCACGAAGAGCTCCTCTGGGAGGAAGCAGGGAGTGCACAGTGCCCTGCCTCTGGGTGATAGGCAGGAGATCTGCCTCTGGGAGCCTGGAATTCTGTTCTTATGTATCTATGGGATGGGTTCTCAATAAGCTGCCCAAACTGCTCTTAACCTCTTGGATTCAAGCAAATTTCTGCTTCAGCCTCCCAAGTATCTGGGACTACAGGTACAGGCCACTGTGCTGGTCTGGGATTCGTTTCCTGGTTTGCTCAGTGAGCAGCATAGAAATCTAGTGCTCAACAGGATCCCAGCCCCTGGGCTGAGCAACAGGCATATTTATTTAATCGCTGCAACAGCTGAGGGAGGTGGGAGCTGCTGAAGTCTTCATTTTTGAGCTGAGGGAGGCCTCAAGGTCCACCCAAGACCACGTGGCTAGGAAGCCACAGAGCTTGGACCTGACTTGGAGCCTGGGGTTGACCCCTACAGCTTTGGCATCCCCGGCAATGGCTCACCTGAGAGATTCTGGGCCACCCACACCCCCTCAGTGCATTTACCTCTGACATCACTGTCTGTAAGGCGTTTCAGATCCTTCAGGAAACTCCAAGATGCCTGTTGCAGTGTATCCTCATCTGTAGGGGGATATTACAGAACCCCACATTCCAACCCAACTGTCTCTAGGCTGGCTTCCCTGTAGAAACTACAATACCCAGGAGGTCATGGGACAAGGATGGCCCTGACTAAGGAAGTAACCAGTCATCATCCTCTGGGACCTGCAGTTTTATGACATCAAGGTACAGGAAGAAGAGAGGGAACAGTATTTGCTATGTAATCTGCAGCACAGCCTTCTCCATTCCTGCACTCAGGAGACCCTGTCCCCAGCCCCCTTCTATCTCAGGACTCAAGAGGCCACCCTCAGTCCTATCCTCACCAACAGCCCCCATGTAGGATTCCTCGCTGAACTGCAGGTTCTTAAAATCCTTCACAGCCTGCTTGACCCTTTGAATCACATCTTCGTGATGCTCAGAGCTCAGGTGGCCAGGCAGGTAATCTGTCCTCAAGGACTTCAGCGCTGCCACCACAGATGGGTCACATATGATACAACAACCTGCAGACAGCAGGTAGCAGGCCAGGGACACCAACAGGAGGGCAATACGTAGGCCCATTACAGCCAGAGCGCAGTCCTTGAATACCAGCAGGGTGGGGCCTTTCATCCCAAACGGAGAGTAGGTGGATGCTAAAAGGGGAGAAGCCATTTTAGGGAACTCTCTGAGCCCCCTATCTGAAAGGTTCCCAAGAAACAGGATCTTTAGGAAATCTCCAAATTAAATGTCCCTCCTCAAATGTCTACAAAGCATGAGACATAATCCCAATCCATGGGCCCAAAATTTAGGGTCTTCGTTGCATCCCAGAAAAGGATTAAAGCGGGACCCCACCCCCTACCCACCCAGGCTCCCCAAATTTCAATCCATTACCTTCCCAACTGCCCAAAGCCATGTGATCCATAACCCCAAACCTTAAGTGGATACCCTAAGGCCCCCCAAAACCTGTTATACCTTAAACTGAAATTTCAGGGCCCACACCAAATAAACTATGCAGGACAGGACCATCCTCGGTATTATCAAACTCAAAGTTCCGTCAAACCAAAACTATACCCAAAATCCCTAAAGTTGGGGACCCTACAAACTCAAGGAAGCCTCCCAGCCACTCTCCAGTGCCTGACAGACCTTGTCCAGCCTCCCCCACGACCAAGATCCCTAATTTGCAGGGCACACCATTCTCCGCAAACAGAGCCCCTGTGCACCCTAACCAGCGAGGGACCCTCTGACCTTGATCTCTGACTTATGCCCTCAAATCCTAGGGTGGGGATCAGGAACCCAGTCCAACTCCTGAGACCCTAATATTCCCTCACACTAAGATTAAGGACGGGGTGGGGAGAACTAGGGAGAGATTGGCTGCATGGAATCCAGTTTGTCGACTTGGATCTGAGTCGTGAGCTGGCCCCCTCTCTACCAGAAACTCCTATCACTTCCCCTTTCGAGCTTCCCAGTGGGGGCCCCCAAATCCGGTGAGAGAGTACCCCGCCCCCCGCTTCTACTGGCCCCGGCCAGAAGCCCAACTCTTGAGTCTGATTGGACCGAAACTCAAGGAAGTTTAGCCAGGCGCTCCGTGACGTCACAGAGGCTGTCTCCAAACCATAGAACTTTCCCAGTGCCGGCGGAAGGAAAGCCAGCCGCCTGCTCCGGTTCCAAAGCCAAGGTCCGGTTTATAGCCTGCAGCGTCTTCCCTTCCCTTGGCCCCGGGACCCAGGCTTCCGGCTGTGTGCACTCTGGCTGGTTGGAAACCCTGGCGCCTAGCCACGAAGATGCAAGTAGTGGCTGTTTCTAGTTTAGGACTGACTCCCAGAAGGCTCTGGGGCCTCTTTCTCTATACCAAACTAGTGCCGTCAGCCCCATAGCTATATGGGAAATGTAGTTCAATCACACTGACACCCCCCCCATCTCCTCCACCTTCTCGCCCTTTGGGCAGACTGCTGAGACCCTAGTGAAAAAAGATCTGGGATAGATACTGACAGTCCTAGAGAAAGATACTGAAGGCTTAGCCTTTTGGGTCCTGGAAAGTGCCTTTCTCTTTTCCTGCATGATTCTGGTTACCAGATAAACAGGAACTACAACTCACACAAGTCCCACAGCAAAGGCCTGTTAGATCGGAGCAGGTACTGCAACTCGAGGCATCATGAGTAATGAAGTCTGCAGCCGGGCGTGGCGGCAAGGCCAGCACTTGTAATCAATCCCAGCACTCAGGAAGCTGAGGCAGGATCTCCGCGAGCTTGGGCCCAGCCTGGGCTACATAGTAACCTCAACCCCAGCTTGAACATCCGTAGTAAGACTTTTTTTTTTTTGTACCAGGGATCGAACTCACAACCTAGCACTTGCCGCTGAGCTAAATCCCTGCCCCTCAAGACTCTGTTTTAAAGACAAAAACAAAAGAAATCCCCCAAAATTCCCCACCTTTTCTTCCACTTCTACACACATGCATATGTAACACACACAGCTCCAAAAAATCTTCAGCGACAGGGATTATGTAGACTTTTAATTCATATTATCTCCCTCCTATCTGTGGTAGGGGAGTAGGGAATGTTCCCTGAAAATCCCTGAGAAGAGTTGTGATTTGGGTTCTTGGATGGGGCACGATTACATTTGACCATATCTAAGGAATTTTCCCTCTATATCTAAAAAGCAGTAAGAGCTCCTGGAATCTTGAGTCCAGATCTCATCCTCCTTAATTAGACACTGTTCCTGCCTGGGCTTGAGCTAGGTTTCGGGGTCTGCACATCCTTGAATCCATTCATCCCAGATTTAGTGGTTCTGGGAACTCAGGGTACATAACAGTTGGCAAGGAGCATAATAGCCCTAGTTTTCTGCAGGCTGCTGATCTGCAGAAATCAGACCCCAGGAAAAATTAAAAAAAAAAAAAAAGAAAAGAAAAGAGACCCCATATCCACAACAGTCTGGCTGCAGAGGTGGAAGCTTCCTTGATCTTAAACCCAGAGCCAATATGTGCCATTTTCATCTTTGGCAGTTTTGAGCTTAAGAAAAATAAAGTGTCCCTGGTCTAGAAGGTGGTGCTTCAAAGCTGCTGCATGACAAGTGTATCTCTCTCTGTCTCCTACAATTTAGGCTACCTGCTCAAAACTCAACTGTGAAGATTCTTCCTGGGCTGAGGGTTGGACAGTTTGGCTTTGCGCACAACTCCTTAGCTCTTCCAGAGCCTCTGAACAGGGCACAAGGCTGCCCTGTCCCCATCTTTCTGGCAGTGGTAAGGTGCTGAGCTTCCTTCCAACGGTGGCTTCTAGATCCTTCCCTAGAGTGATACAGAACTCTGGAGCCTGTCCCCTTCCAGAAGGGCCTTGCAAGGTTCTTTACAGGCTTTAGTCCTGGCCCTCTCTAAAACAAGTTCTCCTCTAGAAACATTCAGAAATGGAGTTGGTACATGCTTGCTCTAGATAACCCATGAATTCCTCCAGTCTTCTGAAAACCCAGGGGAAAAATAACACCTTGTGTAGAAAAGATAAAGATGGTCAACTCTAGAAGGCAAGCAGCCACCTAGAAGTCCTAGCGTTATGGGCAAGAAAGAGCTGTAGGGGCCCCTACAGCTGCTGGAGCTACCACAAGTCTCTCTAGACATTGCCAGCCACCAGGAATAGGCATTCCAGCCAAGTATAGTGGTACATGCCTGTAATCTCAGCATTCGGGGACTGAGGCAGGAAGATCGCTATCAGTTTAAGGCTAGCGGATACAAAGTGAGTTCAGGGCCAGCCTGAACTACATAGTAAGACTGTTGTCTCAAAAATTCAAAAAGAAAGCAAGAAAGAAAAAAAAAAGTTAACACTGGTTCTAGAACTTCTAGCAGTTCCAGAAAGCCCCCCCTCCTTCCCAAGTCTGGCCAATTGGATCTCGCTGGAAATAGGACCACCCCCACTGGCTTATCCACAAGCCACCAGGCCGCCAGAGAGCAGTTTTAGGTGGATCTGGTCTGTATGTAAAATCTCCCTAGTTCCTTCCAAGGCCCCAGCTACATGATGGATGCCTGGAGTGGAGATAAGTCGGCATCGATGCCCACCCACTCCGGCAGGAAGGCAGCCTTAGGCTTGAAGATCCTGAGGAACTTCGAGTCTGGCAGGGTGAAGTTGGCCAGGTAGATGGTGTCTCCACCAGCCAGGTAAGCAGCCCAGAAGCCAAAGGTGCCAATGGTCATGATGGTGTGGTTGCACTGTGTGAGCAGGGCAAAGTCCTTCCCTGGTGTGTTCTCCTGCCCATTGCCAGCAAAGACCACATCCCCCTTGGAGGTATCGATGTTTTCCCTGCACCATGTCATGCCATTGCTGGTGACAACAAAGATGGGGTCCCTGTAGCGGGCCCGGAACCAATCCATAGCCTGCTGGAGGTAACTCCGGTCGCCTATCACCCCCTTCCAGTGCTTAGGCATCACCTGAACATAGTCTCCCCGGCGCACATGGACCCCCACAAAGGTGCGCGGCCGGGACCCCCCGTGGCCCAAGCGCAGCTCTCTCAGAATACCCTGGGCCTCCTCCCGAAGGTGGTCATGGAGCGTGAATTCACTGCGAATCTGTTCCCGGAGATGGTGGAAGAAAGTCCAAGAGCAGGGGAAGCCGGAGAGCTTCAAAAAGGGGTCCTTCAAGCGGGAATACTCCTCGGACATCCAGTCGTGCAGCTGTAGCTCTTGCCACGGCGTGTAGCTGTCCACCTCGGGGGCCAGCACGGGCAGGGTGATGCGGAACACGGGGGCCAGTACAGCGTGCATGGCGGGCAGGATGAAGGCGCGGCGGCCGTTGAGCTGGGCCAGTGCAAGCAGCGTGGCGTACTGGCCCATCTGGTTCCCGAAGCGGCCATCGGGGTGGATAGTCCAGGTTCCCGAGAGAGAGGAGGGGTGCTGGGGGCAGGAAGAGGTGTTGGCGCCCAGCGGTGTGCCCGGCAGGCATATGATAGCCACTGGGGATGCCCGCAAGTGGCGGTCCTGACACAGGATAGATCCCAGGCCATTTTGGAAGATGTCGTGGAGGTAGAGAAAAAAAGAGATCCCTGAGAGGAGGCAGACGAGCAGGAAGCCCAGGCAGAGCTGGCGGGGGCTGGGCGTCCACATGGCTGCCAGAAGGAGAGGCGACTTAGGGATGGATGCTCCTGACTGAGGAGGCTAAAGGTGCAGACTCCCGGGTGTGAGGCAGGAGAGAACGGGGGAGCCTAAGCCGTAGGCTGGAGGGATGAGAAGTTTGGATTGCAGGGGGCTGCGATGGAAATTACTGGTTTCCAAGCTAGCAGTGGTGCAGGTCCCTGAGCCTCTGGGAATTCCTGACCCTCCACGAGTGACAGGGTCGGGCCACCAACCCCTTTCTCAGGTGCAGGGGCACAGTTCACACCATTAAGGAGACAGGAAGTGACCGAGCAAGTGAAATAGAACGGGGAGGAGGGATCGTGTGCGCCGACCATCTGGAGCAGAGGCGCAGGACCCCCGTGCGCGGGAATAGGGATCCAGCATCCGTAGGGCCACTCACCTGAGCGCAGGCAGGGTGGTGGCGGGTCCCGAGCCCGCTCCGCGTGGCCGGGACGCGCGGGGAGGGAGCGCGAGCCACATCCGCCCTACCTCCCGGATGCCAGGGTCCCGGGGCTGCAGCCCTCGCTTCCACGCAGGCCCCCCATTGGCAGGGAGGCTGGACCGGAAGGAGGGGACAAGCAGCCTCCGCCCCAGCGCGCCCCGCAGGTAGCAGGAAGAGTACTTCTTCCTTAGCAGGCGCCAAGCCCAAAACCCGCGCCGCCCCCCCTTTCTGGTGAGGGCTCCGCCCCTGCCCCTCCCGCTGGGCCCCCAGTTCGCTGGGCTCCACCCGGGGCGCTGGGCTCCACCCGCGGCGGCAGCGCATCCTCGCAAGAACCGCCCACTCCGCCCAGGATGCGCTCCGCCCCGCCCTTCCCGGGCAGCTGCGTGGGGCCCGGGTCTGATCGCCGAGGAGGGCGGGGATACGGAGCGCGGCTGCCGCGCCCTCCGCAGGGAACCGAGAACCTGTTAGCCAGACTAGCTAGGAGCGGCTCGCCGGGGTCAGGGCTCCCAGGCCCCCAAGTGCGCTTCATCCACATTCAAATCCCAGAACTCCGGCCCCCACCCCTCGTTTTTGGGAATTCTGGGGTCTGGTGCCCCAGTGCTACTTTCTGGGCTGGAAGGAGAAAGCTGACAATCAGAGGGAAAGGGAACGTGTGCACCTCACCTCGGCAAGCACAAAAATTTCCTGCCGACCCAGAACCATTTGATTTTACCCGATTCCCCCAAAGGTTTGACCAACTTTCCTCCACGCTTTTCCCCTAGACCCAGGAATCCAGGCCCTGCACCCTCCAAAGGGCTCTGGTAATTGCTTGGCCTTTTCCCTGCAGTCCCCACTGCGCCCCAGGGGCACCGCAATTGCAGTCGCTGACCCCTCTTTCCTCTCTGAGCAGGAGCACCTGCCGAGCTGGTGAAAGAAGCACCAGGATTGCATCAGGAAGAGGAAGCCAAGGGCGGAGCGGAGTCGGGGGAGAATGAGGTTGGCCTGGGGCGGGAGGGGAACCGCGGGTCAGGACACCAGCTCCTGGTTTGTTTTAGGAGGCAGGTTCAGTTTTCCTCAGATTACCTGTCAGACCCTCCTTCCTTACAACACAGAAATTCAATTGGGGCAGAAATTCCACTTGTGGAATAAAATCAGCATCTGTCACCCAGGGAGGGTGTTTCTAGAACCCCTAATCTTCCAGATACAGACATGGGTGTCCAGACCTCACCGCCTCCCTCAGACACTAGGGCCCCAGCCCAAGCACCCTGACTCTGAAACCCAGGAGTCTGACACCCCAGATCCTCCTCTCTCTGGCCCAGGAAGGTGGTCCTGTGGCCCTTCTGCCCCAGTCCCAGTGAATCAGGCTGTCCCTTCATCCTGCAGACCCCAGCGTGAAGGCCCCCAGCCTGGCATATCCTCCCTCATTGCATCATCCCTCCAGGCTGCTCTGGCCACAGTGGAATTCTGGCTCCTGCCAAGTGGGTCAAATATCACCAATCAGGAGTGGGGAGGGCGTGTGGGCAGTGCGTCTGGGTATAAACACTGGAGCGCCTGCATCAGACCCCAGAGTTTGGGTGTCCTGGCAGCTAGAATCCACCAGCAGGAAGACCTGAGGCACTGGTTACCTGAGCCTCAGTGGGAATCTATTCTTCGGGATAAGTGGGACCTGGACCGCATCCTACCCTCCTCTGCTTCTCAGCCTCTCATCCAGGACTGCACTGAGGTTGTGCACCATTGATGGACTGGGCCCGGGCCGAGTGTGAGCGCCCAGGGCTGTGGGTCCCCATGCTGGCTGTCCTTCTGGTGGGAGCCTGCCAGGCACGCCCCATCCCTGATTCCAGCCCCCTCCTCCAGTTTGGGGGCCAGGTCCGGCAGCGGCACCTCTACACAGACGATGCCCAGGACACCGAAGTGCACCTGGAGATCAGGGCTGACGGCTCGGTGCGGGGTGCTGCCCACCAGAGCCCTGAAAGTGAGTGTGGGGGCTGGGATGGGAGTGTGAGTGAAGAGAATGGAGGTGCTGGAAGTCTTAGCCCTTTCTCCTCCAGGTCTCCTGGAGCTGAAAGCCTTGAAGCCAGGAGTCATTCAGATCTTGGGGATCAGGACTTCTAGGTTCCTGTGCCAGAGGCCGGATGGGACCCTGTATGGATCGGTGAGTTTCCGGACTGTCATCTTCACAGTGCTGGCTGTCTTCATGGTCACCAGCCACCTTGGCAAGCGGTTGTTCCCAGTGTTTTAGGAAACTGAGGCCCAGGCAGGGCCCCAGTAAGGGCAAGGCTGGACATGTGTGGATGGCCTGAGAAGCCAGGTCTCAGGACTGGACCCCCAATCCTGGCCACACGGGCTCTTCTGTGCCTGGCTCACCCTGGGATACTCTAGGAGCCACGGGCGTGATCTACTGTGACCTTAGGTGTGAGCCAGACCTGCTGCCTGCCCCAGGGAAGCCTTGAGGTTACCTGGCCTAGAACATTCTAGATCAGGGGACAGGCAGGTGGCTTTTCTATGATAGGAATAAAGGAGGAGTCAGTTCTTGATGTTTGGTTTCCTGAACAGGGCTAGGGCTTGGACCCCTAGGGTTTGAGGGAGGAGCAGGGAAGCCCAGCACCCCGAGACATTCATTGGGAATGTATAGAGGAACTCGGGGCTCATACCCCTGTTCTCTCTCCCTCCAGCTCCACTTTGATCCCGAGGCCTGCAGCTTCCGGGAGCTGCTTCTGGCTGATGGCTACAACATCTACCAGTCTGAAGCCCATGGCCTCCCTCTGCACCTGCTCCCCGGTGACTCACCGTCCCAGGATACCACACCCCTGGGACCAGCCCGATTTCTGCCACTGCCAGGCTTGCCCCCAGCACCCCCAGAGACACCCAGGATGCTGCCCCCGGAGCCCCCAGATGTGGGCTCCTCAGACCCTTTGAACATGGTGGGGCCTTTACTGGGCCGAAGCCCCAGCTACACTTCCTGAAGCCAAGGCTGTTAATTTAGCCTCTTATTTATTGGGGTATTTATCTTATTTATTTTTTTATTTTCTTACTTGAATAATAAAAGACTGTGACAGAGGAGAATCTAAAGAGCGTGTGTCAGTGTTGAAAGGGGGGCTGGGCTCTGCACCCTGTGTCTGCATGACCCCGTGACCCCTGCCACCCTGCCTGCACCCCTGCTGCCCACTGAGATCCCACCTCCCCACTGGGCTTCATGATCCTGCTCTGACAAGGTGTCCCCAGGGTCTTCGGGGTGATTCCTGCTCTTTGCTATTTAACAGAACAAGATGTTTTCTGGGGTGCTTTGTTTTGCCGCACCGCTGGGCAAGGCCTCTCACGTGCTGGCCAAGTGTCCTGTGACGAGGCTACATCCCCAGCCTTTTACAGTTTTCTAAATTCTGAGACAGATTTCCACCAGGCTGCCCAGGCTGGCCTCCAACTTGTGATCCCCCTGTGTCCTGAAGTTGCTAGGGTCACACCTAGAGAGACAGGACTTCTTATACACCCCCACCCATCCTTGTGTTCCCTCGTGGAACTAAGAGGTGCCTCAGTAAATGGGGAACGGCCAGGCGTGGTGGCGCACATCTCTTAATTCCAGCACTCAGGAGGCTGAGGCAAGAGGATCAATGCGAGTTTGAGGCCAGCCTAGGCTACAAAGTGAGTTCAAGCCCAGCCTGAACTGCATAGTGAGACCTTGTATCAATAAGACAAATCAATCAATCAATCAATAAATAAATAAATAAATGGGACCTTTTTTTCAGTGACACTGCAGCCCCTTAGCCTCATGGGAGATGTAGTTGTCTGTGGTATTTGGAAGAAGAAATGAGGAACCATCTTGGCCTACAGAGCAGAGCAGACTCCTGGGTTTTGAGCTGAATGGGTTTGGTGCAAAGATGGTGCTCAAGTCCTGGAGGGTCACAGGGCTGGACATTTGGAAGAAGGATCCTAGGAGAAAGTGGACCTAATGCTCCAAAGGAGGAGAGCTTGAGGCTGGGAGGTGGGGGCATGCAGTATCTCAGGACAAAGGTCAGACTCCTTCCACCCTGGGAAATTAGGAATTAATTTGGGAGTGTGCCCAGTTCAGAAAGCTGCTCACTCAGTCAGCCGCCATCCGTCTCCACGATCTAGAAGTTCACATTGTGCATTTCTAGGTTAGGAAGGAAGTGAGGACAAAGCCAGGCGTGGTGGTGCACACCCAAAATTCCAGCACTCTGGGAGGCTGAGGCAGGAAAATGGCAAGCTTCAGCCC
>PVLA01013091.1:0-39239 GCA_004027455.1 Hydrochoerus hydrochaeris | reverse complement strand
GTTTCATATTGTTTTATTTCCTTGGAAGACTGCTTGGGCTACTTTATGCTGTCTGACTTTTCCTAGTTTGACTGTAAGACCTTCCTTATCCACTCATTTTCATCCTTTCCAGATGTGCATGTCTTTGTGTGCCTGTGTGTTTCCTTTAAACAAGGTAGATAATTTTAAACCAATATTTTATTTTTGTTTTATTAAAATACTAAATATTTAAAAATATTTTTGTTTTCTGAATAACCCACATTTCTATCCAAACCTCAGTTTCTCCTTCTGTAAAGTGGCTGGATTATCCTTAGCAGTATTTCCAAATCATATTTTAATAGTGCTTTGAGAATTCTTTGCCAATACATTTTTAACAACAACCCTGAACAATTTGCATTTATGATAAATGGTGAAACAATTGAGGTTTGAGTGTAGTTTCCTATAATAACACTAAACATCATTTAGATTTATTGGTTAATTATTCACCATCTTTATCCAAATTTGAATCTTTGTGCTACAAAATGGGAACTCTTAGAGTGACATTTATTTCCCATTAACCTAATGAGCTTTTTCCCCCTTTCCTCTCCTGCAGAGCAGTTCATTATGAAGGGGAGGATGACTTGGTCTGAGATTTTGTTGTGAATTTTGTTTGCAGTGCTCCCTCTAGAAGGGGTGTGGTGCCAGCAAATCCTAGCGCTCCCTGGCAGCCAAGATTATAGAGCCATCCCTGCCATGTTGTCAGTGCCAGCATCAGGGAATGGCGCTGATGCCAGCTTCTTCCACAAGAGAATTAGAGGCACTTTGGGATGTGTGCAGAATAAAAGCAGCTGCAGGACAGGAGCAAAGCACACTGCTGCAGTGTTACTGTTGTAAAAAGTTGGACTCAAGCATAAATTGGTCTGAGATCAGGTAGTGGTTCTACTAGACATTTACTACAGGTTAATGCCAGAATCCTGAGTTCAGATCCTCTCATAGTCACTTGGTACTGGGATGGGGCTGGGCAGATCACTTGCCTTCTCTGTGTCAGTTGTACCTTGGTTTCCCCCTGACACTGCATACTTAAGTGCCCTGGGTGGCTTCTCTTTGCTTCACTTAGAATTCTGTCTAAAAATGCAAACTACTACTAATTTAAAAGCCAATGATAATAATAATACTAATAATGTCTATTTTTAAGTGATTGTCACAGGAATTAAATGTAATAACATGTCACAAAGAGCCTGGCACAGTGCCCAGCTCTCAGTTCAGTTCAGTAGATTGTGTATGTGTGTGTGTGCACGCGCGCACGCATGTGTGCGTGTTAGACCAGTATTTTAATTTACCAAAGCAATAATATCTCTGAGAAAACAAGGCTAAATTCTAAGAACCAATTCATTTTTCAAAGGATTCCAAGCAGGTGGTAGAGAAATGGTAATATCTAGTCAGCAGGAACACATTCCAGGTCATCAGACAATACTCATAATCCTGTATATTTATAAAGCACTTGACAACATACAAAGTGCTTTGTGATCCATTATTGCACATGATCATTGTCTTATCTCAACACAGAAGACTGGGATTTTTTTTAACCTCTCTTCTTGTAGACAGAGAGAGCCAGGGCTGGTGTGACTCTGCCAAGTTTCCTGCCACCATTAAGCTGGGGTTTAAAAGCAGGGCTGCATTGTTCTCTTGGGAGTATTCTGGACATTCTGAGTATCCCAGGAAGTGGTTAGCATGTCACATGGAGGGATAAAGTCCCAGTGTGCAGAAACGAAATCCCAGAAAGGAGCCGCCTGTTCCCTATTTTCTTTAAAACTTCCCATCTGATGGATGGTGCTCTGCTTTGTGCTCTGGTCTAAAGAGCCCAGTCAAGGGGCTGTTTCCCTCAGGGACACTAATCCATTGCCTTGTGGCCAGTGTTCTGTTCCTTGGGCAGACAGCGTGCTGTCGGGATTACCTGTGGGGCTCCAGTGTTTTTCGTTTCTCCTTGGCATTGTCTCCACTGTTGGCCACTGGACTCTATGAGATGCTCAGGTCACCTTCCTTATTCCCAGTCCAGGAAGTGGCTCCTTCATGACCCACTTGATCACTATGCCTGGAAATTTACAATTCTGAGAGAAGGAATGTGCTCAGCTCTGGGGAAAAATCCCTCCTTCAGCAGAAAGTAATTTCATCTGTCTGTCCTTCAGTTGGCATAGGTGACCAGCTCAAGGGACAGAACAACATGACTCAGATCTTGACAAGGAACATTATTTGCTGAGGTGTGACATCTGTGTGGATAGGCACAATATGCCCCACCTGGATAACCTGCGGTGTGACACACAGAGAAGCACTCTACATCCCCTGTGTAGCTCCATGAGTCCCCATACACTCATCAGGCAGCACCCAGATCAGTGACAGTCTCCCGCCACCCGCTACCTGCCTGGACCTGTCCTGACTTTTGTCAGCAGTGTGTGGCCACCAGCTAAGGGACTCACTTGATACAAAAGGCCCTTAGGAGAAGAGGGGAGGTCATATCCATGGCTTGGCACCAAAGGTGGGACAGAATGACTTCAGACCCTGAAAAACTGTCATGACAGTCATGATGACAGCTCACATTTGTTGAGTACCAATTCTGTACCAGGAGCAAGGCTGAGTTCATATTTAATTTTCAGAGCAACTCTCTGTAGTTGGTACCTCTCCCATTTTTCAGGTGGGAAAACTGAGTCAGGAGGAGGGTCTTGTGCAAGATCCTGTAATATGGGTACCAGAGGCAGGATCCAAGGAATTTAGGCCCTGGTCACTGCTTTGTTAAGCTCATGGCCTTCCCTTGTCTTCCAGATTGGCCATCGGGACTTTGATGTTGAGAAGCGACTGCGAAGGGACCTCCGGAGGACTCATGCACTGCTCTCAGACGTCCAGCTGCTTCTGGCGACCATGGAGGACAGCAAGACGTCAGTTAGCAAGGAGGAGCTGCAGAAGGTGCACAGCCAGGTGGGTGTTGCTGGGTCCTCTTAGGATCTGGGCTAGGAGGACACTCTTCCTCTCACATCATGCACAGGACTCCAGTTTTCAGAGACCTGCAGGGAGTGGGGGATGTTTCTAGGTTGGGGAAGCAACATGACCAGGAGCTGTGGATGGTGGGTGGGAGTTATGAAGGACTGAAGACACTTGATCCACTCTTTTGAGCTGAGGTACAATGTGTCCATCTCAAGGAATCGTGTGCAAATGGACAAGCACAGAGTATGAGAGAGAGAGAGAGAGAGAGAGAGAGAGAGAGAGAGAGAGAGAGAGAGAGAGAGAGCCTGAGCCACCAGGGCTGTTAAAGACCAAATAGTAATAGTGCTAATGATGCAAAGTCAGCTCCCAGCACACAGCAGCAATTGCAACAAGCTAATGATGTTGACCAAATTATCTGTGGGCCACTGGCTGTTACTCTTCCCCCTGCCCATACCCCAGTGCTAGGTCCTCTATGTCTGTTGTCACATGGTGTTCTCAGGTCAGCTAAGCACAGCCACTACTGTCAGCTGACTCTATTTCTCAGTGAGGTTCTGGGTGGCAGAGAGGTGAGATGGCCCACACAAGAGTGCACAGCTAGAAGAAGGTAGGATCAGAATTTGAACCCAGGTCTTGTGCCTGTGCCTGGTGCCAGGGGAGCACGTAAGCAGCAGGTGTACAGGTGCAGGGATGCAAAGATGAGGCCAGGAGCTGGGGATCTCAGGTGACATGAGAAGCATGGGCTGTACCTGCTGCACAGTTTGGGCCAATGCAGCAATGTTGAGAGCTGTGAGTGGATCTCAAAGGGCAGTACAAACCTCAGACAGAGAGGCCGCAGAGCTGTACAGTGTAGCGGGGACTTGAGATTTGCTAGTGGGAGTATTGAATTGAGGGGTGTGTGCCCTGCTCATCTTCTGTCAGAATGTCCCTAATGTCACAGTGCCCAAGCCTTCCTTCCCCTGCAAGTGAAGTACTTGAAAAGGAATCATGGCGCTTTTGCTTCTTTTTCTTTTTTCCTATTTTTTTAAAAGTATGCATGAGAATCCTCCCTCTGCAGGGTTAAAATGTGTGTTCTTGGGAAATAGTGGTATTTAATGAAGGCGCCTTGAGCTGAATCAAAGAGTCTCATTCTTCTGAAAGTCGTCCTCCCCCAGTCTCTGCATCCGGCTCCTATCAAAGGGAATCCACAGCCTTGGCTTTCCGTTGCTGTTGTCATGGAAATCATTATAAGGATGGGATTGCATGGACCAGAGGTCAGGGTACAGTTACTTTGGCTTCCAGCACATGTGTTCCGGATACCAGCATCAGACCTAATCAAATAAAGCAGTGATGACATTGGGCATTGCTGCCTCTCCTCTCAGATGGATGGCATTTGTCTTTTGCCTGGAAGCTCCAAGGCCAGAGACAGGGAGGAAAAGGAGCCCAGGAAAAGGGCTCAGGAGTCAGGAAAAGGAGCCCAGGGAGTGAGTTAATTTTGCTATGGGCTGCTTCTTAAGTGCTGGCTACGGTGCTGAACATGGCCAGGCACTCATGAATGCAGAAGTATTTGTGTGGAGCCTACTGTGTGTCCCATGGCAGGCTAGATACAGGCAGGAAGGTGAGCAACACAGGCTTTTGTTATCTGATGGAAAAGGAGACAGATAAACAGAGACACAAATAAGTAGGATAATCCCACACCTTACTTTGGATGTGGAGGGAAACAAGCAAGGTCATGGAGTAGGGAGGGTCTCCTTTACACTAGGTGGTCTGCTGTGGTACCCAGGAGGAGGGGCAGGCAGGGACTAGCACCCAGAAGTCCTGGGAGTTTAGGATTTTACTCCAAGGGGTGTGAAGCCAGTGGCAGATTCTGAGCAGAGCATGGCAGAATCACATCCTAGGCTTTTTATTTTTATTTTATATTTTTATTTTGAGACAGAATCTCACTAACCTCCCCAGACTTGGTTGGAACTAGGTGATCCTCTTGCCTCATCCATCCAGAGTGCTGAGATTACAGGTGAACACTGCCACACTCAGCTCCATTCATGGTTTAGAGGCTCACTCTTCTGGGGGAGAAGGGGTTGAAGAAGAGATGGGAGGCTGAAGTGCCCCTTTTTGGCTGGAAGAAATGGTCATCTGGGTTGGAGAGTGTTGATAGGCCCAGAAGGGATAAACCTGGGCTCCTTTGGAAGCGATGCAACTTGAAGAGAAGGTTTAGTTAGTATAATGGCACATTATTTCAGGAAATCTTTGTCCTAAACCCAGGAGGCAGATACTCCTCTGTTGGTTCCTTTGACTCATTTTACTAGACAGGAAATGGGATCTGAGAGGTTGAGCACTTTACTGCAGGGCATATAGCTAGGCAAGTCTGAAAGCTGTTAATTCCAGCTCTTGCCACTTGGTTTGCCTCATAAGGGTCCTATTAACATTTATCAAGCGATTTCTGTATACCAGAATTTTCCTTGGTTCTTTGTGAACCCTTAGAATTAACTGTACACTGAAAAATGTCAGCATCACTTAAAAATCTTTGATTCCTGGGTTCTACTGTCTAGATCCCCCCACTTTTTTCCCATTAAGTCTGGATTGAGATAAGGTTTGCATTTATAAACAACTACATCCAGAGCTTCTGATGATGTTCTCATGTCCCCCTTTTGGGAGTCAGAGGCCTCCTCTACCCCACAGAACACCCCCTCAAGTTAAGTGGCCAGAGGTCCATCCTGCAGATGAGGACACTGACCATAAGGTGATGTCTGTGAGACAGATCTTAGTTCTGTCGGTTTTACAATTAACTAAAGTTTAGAGTCAAGAGAAACAGTTTCAGCACTTGCTCACTTTGTGACCTTCAAGCAGAGTTACCGCCTCGAGCCCTTTTCCGGAAGCAGAGTATTGTTGCCACTTCACTCAGGTGTGATGAGAGGAAAGCTGGCCAGGGCTTGGGAGTGAGGGTGGGGCGCAGGCCTCTGCAGCTTGCTCATGGGCTGGTGGGTGACATGGTGGGGAGCACCTGTTCATGAACCTCATTCATTCCATGCATGATCTTCACTCTGGGGTGAGCTAGGGGCAGCCTGCAACGACAGAGAGCAGACAAGATCTTGGCCTTGGAGGGGCTCCCAGGCAAGTGGGGAGTAACACAAGGGGTTGACTTATTGGAGGAGCAATTGGGTTTGATTACAGAGGGGGTCCTTAATGTTACTTTGGTAGAGGACCTGGTAACTTCAGCTTTTTTTGAAGATAAATTGCTAGCTGGGGATTTTGCCTAATGGCATAAGCACTTGCCTGGCAAGTGCTGGGTTGTGAGTTTGATCCCCAGTACCAAAAAAAAAAAAAAAAGATAAATTACCAGTTACGGATGATAGATGTGGGCTTTCTAGGAAGAAGCCACAGTATGTAAACAGATGGAAGCACCTGGAGACAGGATGTACATTCAGCTTTTCATGGTCTTTCCAGGGTACAAAGTGCCCAGGAGGTAAGGACAGAGCGGGCAGTGCCAGTAATAGAAGCTAGAACCATTTTATGAATGGTCTAATGACTCCCTGGCTGAATTTATACCAAAAGTGTTAAGGAGTGATAGCTATTAGAAAGAGAAGGATACTACTGGAAGCACTTAGAAAAACATGGCAGGATTCCAGTCTCTCACTAGCACTGGTGCCCCAGTGTGCAGAATCTCAGGTTTAACTGGAACCATGGGAGCCCCCTTAGAGCATCTCCTGTCCATTTGAGCAGCCTCCCCTCAGCCAATTTTCCCAACCTCTGGAGCCTAAGAGAATTATTTGGTTCTCTCTACCCATTTCCCTCCACTAGAAACCTTGGATATATCCTGGTAAACGCTTGCAGAGGAAAGCCCTCCTGGTGACACACAGAGCACTCCCAGAGGCCTTGGACAAGCAGCATACCTATAGGGTTCAAATTCTGTGTCCCCTGTTTAGTAGCTCTATGATCTCAGGCGAGGCACCCTACCTTTCAGAAACCCTGATTTCTTAGCTGACAAGGAGCTGAATACTTCTGGAAGATTGAATTGGTATACAGAGCACCAGACCCTAGATTTGAAGGAACTATCCGAACTACAAAGACTGAGACCATCATTTAAAGACAGAATGCTTTCTCCTGGCTCCTTTACTCCACTCTGTAGTGTTGGGTGATGGTAGATATTGGCCTCTAGACACATGATTTTATAAGACCTCTTGGAACAGGTAGGCAAGGCAAGGGATGGGGTTGACCTCATGACACCTGTTCTTTCAGTGCGAATTACTAATTAATTCCCATGGAA
Source organism: Hydrochoerus hydrochaeris (assembly GCA_004027455.1). Lineage (NCBI taxonomy): Eukaryota > Metazoa > Chordata > Mammalia > Rodentia > Hydrochaeridae > Hydrochoerus > Hydrochoerus hydrochaeris. Next base: position 32,065 of record PVLA01013091.1, on the reverse strand, counting down.
CAGTTTCCACTGGAAACAAACTAGTCTGGAGACAGAAGCAATTCAACAGCCAAGATACATAATTGAGATAATCACTGCGCATAAATAACATCTGTGAGTAGCAGATGCTGGCACCTGCTCCAAGGAGAAAGTGGAAGAGGATGTCTGCTCCAGGGCACTGGTTGGTTATTTGGTTGGGTTTTTTTTTTTTTTATTGTTCCAGTTTGATTCATGTCTTTGACCTTTGTCTTCTCCCCAAAGGAAACATGTTACTTGCTTGTTAAATAGAGAAAGATTTGCACTGAACTCTTTACTCCTTTACTTAACTCATGTGGGAGACTGGATTCACCTCTTCCTGCTAAGATCAAAGCTGTCACCAAGTCTCAGTCACTGTAACCCCTAAATAGCTCTACAATTCCTCCTGATTCCCTCTCTCTACCCTGGTCTCTGTTACTTGGATTCCTCTCAGGTTCACTGGCTTCCTGTCTTCTCTATACAGTCTTTCTCCACCTGATATTTGGAGAATTTTAAAATGTAAATAGAGTCTTGGATTTTTGTGTTCAGCATCCTTCATTGGCCTTCTGTTGGTCTCAGCATACAGTCTGTGTTCTTTCATTTGACCTACACAATGCAGAATACTTTTTCTGCCTTGGTGTTCCTCACACCTGTTCCTGTCTTGTCATACCTTCCTAAAATGTGTCCTGTATGAGGCTTTTGCCTCCACCTTCTGCTCTTTCTCTGCCTGTGGAATTACTTGTGTATCGTCTGAAGTTGAGTTTGGGCATCTGATCTTGGGGTCATCTTTGGCTCCCATAACCTGGAGTGAGATCCCCATCAATACCTGACAGTCTCCTAGGGTTAGCCCTGGTTCAGCACATACCATTCTCTTGTGATCACCCCTTTGTTTCATGCATTTTTTTTAATGGCTCCTTGAAGATAGGGATTGTAATGAGTAAGGCTTGTCCAGAGTCTCAAAGTCACCTCAAGGTGGAACTGAGATTTGAACTAGGGAGTCTTGACTGTGGTACCTGCTTGGTTGACCCATACTCCACACACAGGTGGATGTCTGGTTGTCATGCTGCCAATTCAGAGCCTGTGTGTGTCTCTCCTGGAACCTCTGGATGTGCCTGTGGGCCATTTTACCTGGAACCATGCCCTGGCTTCTGTGATAACCCAGGTGAGGCCATTGGCCTGGGACCTCTTCTTCACTGTGAGTTCCCAGTGGTGATTAACACACAGCTGGAGGCCTCCATTAGTGTCCAGAAGACTGATTACCCTGGCTCCATCCTCAGTGTCCTTAATTGGGACATTTGTCACCATGTGTCACCTATGCTTCCATGAGATGTTGGAAATAATTAATATGCTTTGGGCAGATGACCCTGATGGGAGGCCCTGGGCAAGCAGGCGCCGGGAGACTCGTCTCCGCAACCAACAACCTCACAAGAGCTTTATTTGGGGTTTATTTGAAGAGATTTATTTTTTTCTTTGAAGATTATGTAGGAGGGGGCTGGGGATTTAGCTCAGCGGCATAAGCGCCTGCCTTACAAGCATGCAGTCATGAGTTTGATCCCCTGTACTGATAAAAAAAAAATTATGTGGGAGGTCATTGATTCAGTATTAACATAACCTCCTGTCAGAGGAGATAAAGACCACACTGTAAGTGGTTAAAAACATGGTAATCACAGTCCTGTTCCCTTCACAAACACGGCACTTTCGAGGCTGGGATGAATCAAGGTGGAGAAGCCAGTTCAATCACAGTCAAGAAACACCATCTTCTCCCTGAAAGGACCCCCAGAGTAGCCATGAGGGACCTGTTCCACAAAGCAGTCACTGGTCCAGTGGGGTCATATAATTGTCCTACTCACAGTGCCGCTCCTGCAAGCATTGATTGTCTGCACACTGCCAGGCATGGTGGCACATACATTGAGGTTGCAAACTATCTGGGATCTTTCTACCAAGCCTGCTTCCTGAGGGCACAGGAGCTGGTGTGTGGGGTATAAATGCTGATAACAAGTGCTTGGAGCATGAGTAGAGAGGGACTGGCTGGCGGGCTGGAGCGGCAGTTGATCTTTGTTGTGGTTGATAGACACCTGTGTTTTGTGTGCATTTCGGCTATGATGCTTAGAGCTGATGAGAACATTTTTCATGTGTTAGTATTTTAGAGGGGACATGTGTAAGCATGTCTGAAGGCTTTAGATCTAGTTACATAGTATCTCTGGGTTACAGCATACATGGGTGTTGGTCTTCAGCTGGTGCTGCCGAACAGTTTTCCAGTATAGCTGTGGATGTTTCTGTCTGGCTAACAGTGTGAGGGCCATAGGACTCCTGACCCTGGCTGGTATTTGGTGTGGTCATTGGTCATCTTTGCCTCTTAGCCATGTAGGAGAAGAGGTGTCTGTGGTTCTATCTTGTGTCTCCATGGTGAATGATAATACACAGTTGGGTCACCTTCTTAAATGAGTTTGACCACTTGAGTATGTGCTTTTGCCTGCTCAAGGTATGTCTTCATTTTTCTGTTGCATTGTCTGCACTTCTTTAGTAATTTGCAGGATATTTTCAATGTAAACTCTTTGTTAGGTATGTCCGTTGCAGATGTTCCCTCCCACTTGGTGGCTGATTGTTATATTTTCCTAGTAATGTCTCTTCTTGAAGGGATGCTCTTGGTGTTGATTAGAATAATTTTTACTTGTAGATATCAGTGGGTCAGGCAGAGGGTGCTGCACTTGGCTGAACACTGGATAAGTGGGGGCTGGGGCCCAGGTAAAGTCCTGGACCCAGGTATACCCTCTCTGCAGGGTGTAATTACCTGTAAAGTCACTTCATCTCTGGGGTTCCCTAGCTTTCTTTTGTAAAGTAAAGGCAATTTCAATTACATGGCTGGTTTCCAAAACTTGTATTTGTGAGGATATGTGTTTGTTTTGTTTTTAGCAAAAGAATTGTCTTATTGAGGGAAAATATCATTAGAAAATATTCTGCCCTGACCATTTCTTGGCTAGGATTCAGCTGAGCTATGTATGTTTGAGTTTTGGTGGGCGAGACTGTGGTCACCTCTCTATCTAGGTCATTTCTTCCTACCAGAGAGGGTTCTGCCTACAGGTCCATCCTCTGGTTTGTCCTCTGTAGTGATGTTTTGAACACCAACTGTTGCCTGGAATGAGACATCATTGGGAATGTATTTGGTGGTCATGGTTCCTCAGGGGAGATTGTGGGAACTTGTCTTCAGACTACATCATCAAGCAGCCAGCGTAGGTTTTTAAAAATGGAAAAAATAAAGAATCAGGAAGAGTTCTGACTCCCCAATGGATGATAGTCCCCTTGCAAAATGGAAGGAGAATTCTGGAATGGTTAGCATATGCCCAAATAGCTTGAGATCAAGGACACAGGAAGTAGCCACAATTCAGTCTTGGGAAGTTTTCCCTTGGGAGCCATGTCATCAGCTTCCTGCCTTGACCAGACCTTTAGGGAACTATTCTGACCGTTTTGCTAGGTTTGCATTGATGGTTTTGGTTTCTGGAGGTCAGGGCTGTCTGTGACTTGAGCTGTGAGGGATTCCCTTCAGGGGGAACCCTGCTGCTGAAGGTCGGTTCTTCACAGTGCCCAAGGTGGGGTGTCAAGGCCTGGAACGTGTTAAGATTAGCCTGCTGTAGTCATACCCTCTTAAACAGAATGCTTTCCCGGTGGTATTTGTGATGCAGTATTTTTAAATCCTCTGACTTGTTCAGCCAGCCCCAGAAATCCAGGATCTAAGTGCTCCACTGAAAGATCAGAATATTCCCTTTGCCTGCCCCTTACCATATGTCTAGCCATCTCCTACAGAAGCTTACCAAGTCCAAAGCAAACATGTCACCCAGGTATTTAAAGCAGGCAGATGGCTTGCATAGGAAAGTGGTGCCGTGCCTGGGTTTGCAGTTGATGTGTGTGTGTGATGGGAATCTCAATTGCTGACGCACTAAATGGAAAGGAGGCGGGGCTGGGAGAGGCCCTGGGAAGAGCACTGCAGCAGACTTGTGCACAGCCGGGTGGTGGGACACCCCAGAACCGCATTGGCTGCATGCTGTAATGGCTTGCATCTGACGTTGGAGACCTCGGTCACTCTCCCTGGACTAATGTGTCTCTGTTTGTAAAATGATGAAGCCAATTTCTCCCTGGCAGGGCTGTTGTGAACTACAGTGACAAAGAATGTCAAACAGTCCACATAGGGTCTGATATAGTGAGTGTTAAAGAAATTTCCTCCCTCTCTCAGGTCTCCCTCCCATTGAGAAATAGGGAAGATGGGGACAATTTAGCCTCTCATCCATACATAGAAGAGTTAAACCATAACCATAAGTGTGATTCTGTCATAAGGTTTTGATAAAACTATGTTGGTCCAACTTCTTGTCAGGCTAGCATCAACAAACATTATCAATGAATGGTTTTGAGTGCTTACTGCTGGACTGTACTATGTGTGTGTGATCTCCCCAAATCCTCTTACCACATCCTGTATCTGTATCTGGTTCTGGGTTTTAGCAACTTAGCTCAAATTGACTTGAGTAGAACAAGAGAAAAGCTGTGATGTTTTGCTGTGTTCAGGCTTGGCTGGATCTAGTTTCTCCCACTGTGTCATGAAAAATGTGTCTGTTACTACCTCCTGGCTCAGTTCCTCCAATGCTTGTTTGTATGCTTAGGCAAACACTCCCTTCTTAGTAGCATTGGGGTCCCCAACACTCCAGCCTTTTAAAATTATGTTTCAGAAAGAGGACACTTTGTTTCCACAGTACCAGCAAAAGTCCTGGCATCGGCCTCATCTTTTCCTCAGAACTGATCACTATGGACAACAGGAGGGGATGGTCTGCTAGGCTTGGCTGGGCCACATGCTTCTCTGGGCTTGTGTGGGGCCAGCGTGATCAGCAGCACCTGGATGGCCATTTCTTGCAGGAAAGATGGAGGGATGGAAGAGGGGGACTGAGCAGGTATCAGGGTAGATTTCCACTCCAGAGCGTCAATGGTGATAGTTCAGTGTCATGGCTCAGAGTGGAAACCCAGAGACCAGACTGCCTAGATCCGTCTCCTACTTCTACCATTTAGTACTTTTGTGACTTTAAGAAAGTCACTTAACCTCTTCAGTCTTCAGTTTTCTCAACTAGAGCAGTAGGGAGGATTGTCAACACTATTTTAGAGAGTTGTGGAGACTAAATAGTTCATACACAAAAAGTGTTTAAAGCAGAACAGAGGAAGAGCTGATCCTTGTGTGTCCTTGGCATCCTACAGCTTGTGTGGTACACGATTTATACAACTGTACCCTGCAGTCTTGCTCAATGAATGAGGAACATTTCCCCTCACATTTTGTGTATGAAGAAAACTAAAGCTTAGAGTGGCTGAGAAGCTTGCTTAAGGTCACAAGATCAGAGATGGAGGATCTGGAATTGGAACTCAATTCTACTTGGCCTCAGGATTATTCCTGAGCACCATGCAGTTCTGGATCATGTCCAAGGTCACCTCTCATCATTGATAAGGAGCCGTATGGAAAGAGTACAAACCACCTACCACTAACGTTGGATCCTAGGTGGTGCTAATCTCATCGTGTCGCATGAATTCCAGGTTTCTAGGACCTGCAATATCCTGCTATAGTCAATGCAGTGTCAGGTTCTCAGCAGACACCCTGGGAGAAGCTTAGGGATACTTATCTGATACCTAAGGTTGAGAAGCATGTCTGAATCCGTAGCTGTAGTGCAGGAAGAACTGGGGTGGATGCGTGTCCATTTCATAGACAGAGATCCTCATCTCCATGTCTCCAGGGACTGGGGCAGCACTGAGGCCCCATTTGGCACCCACTTTTTGAGTTTGAGCTTTGGGTACAGAGGCTGATTTCACAGCAGAGGATACAGTGCCTGACTGTGGGCAGGAGGAGCAGAGTCTTCCCATTTCCGAAGGTGTCTGAGGGTTCAGACCCTCATGCTTGTGCCACTGTGGTGTTGATTCTGCAGCAAATGAACTCTGCAAGAGAGAGGAAAACATGATATCTTTGAATGAAAACCAGATCCGCTGCACTCTTGAGGGTCTACTGTGGGGCTAGCACAGCTGGATGGGGAGAGAAGTGGAAATCTCAGGATCTTGTCTTACCTAAATCTCCACCCCTCCATGAGTGAACCCAGGAGACCTCCTCAGTGGGGATGTGATGGGGACTTGAAGCCAAAAGGTCAGCTGTCACCTAGGATCCTTGTTGCCAGGCTGGCTGCTAAGGAGATGCTGGTCACTGGTTGCCTCTCTGATGGCTCCTAGGAAAGGCATTTCCAGGACAGTGTTGAGCTGGTTTTTCCTTCACAGAAGGTCCGAGCTGGCCCTCCTGTGACATGCTGCCCGACTTCATAAAAACATCAGTCAAAATGCCTCAATATGGAAATAATGTGCAGTGAGTTATTCTTACACCAGGTCATCCATAATGGGAAATCAGCCTGAGATGGCCCTGTATTTCTTCTCACTCCCTAAAGTGTCATAAATTGGAACTTTTAAAGCTCGGCAAAAAGACAGCTTGTCAGCAGCAGCTCTGAGCTTGCCCAATGGAGGTTTGGGGCTGGGAATCCATTAAACCTGGACCTCCTTGACTATATGCCTCTGGGCTGAGGACCTCTCTCTCCTCCCATCATTGTCAGCCGGAAGTCCTCCTTACCATGGTTCATGCTCTTCCTGGCTCTGTACCCTCTTTTGGCCTCTGCTTCATTTTCTTTATCTCAAAAAAAATCCCAACTTCCCAGGCTCTTCTGGGCATGAAGGGGACTCATAACAACAATGACAGTAAAAATTGTCAGCATTTGCTAGTGTTTCTCAGTGCCAGGCATGGTGCTCAGCACTCTGTGTGTTTTCACAGATTTATCTTGCATAGATTCTCTGACATAACAATCCTCATTTTCCAGATGAGGAAACTGAGACCCAGAAAGCATAAGCAATTTGTGGATGAAGGCATGTACCTCCCATCTGGCTCCAGTGCCATGGCATCTCGAAGTGCCAGTGCCTGCTGCCTTTCTTCCCCACCCTGTCTGTGGAGTGAGCCCTTTCACTGCTGTGAGGTTCCAGGAAGGAGGCAGGATCCCAGAGGAGGGTTGCTGGGATCACCACATCTGTCTTTTCAAAGGCTGAGTTCTGCAGAACCCACCCTGATCCAGACCCTCAGCATGGTTGCCTCGTGGAATGCATTGCAGCAGCAGCAGCAGCAGCAACCAACTAGGCTAGGGACCTCTGTCCCCTGTACACTTCTTCCATTCTACCCATGCAGTCTGACCTTCCAGTCAGGCGCTTTCCTGAGGGCAGAGAGTATCAGTGGTTAAGGGCTTGGGCTTGACTTGGACCAGTAGGCTGACTGGCCATGTGACATTGGGCAAGTCTGTTCTTTGTGAGCCTCTGTTTTCTCATTTACCCCAGGGTCTTCATGGTGGCATCTCTATTTTGAAAACATGGTGCAGCTTTTATGAAGCAAACAGAGAACGCACAGTGCCCAGGGCATGGTCCCTAAGTCATAGGAATGGGCGGAGCCATAAGTGCCAAAACCACCCAGTCCAATCTAATTCTACCTCCAGGCTAGTAGGAGCTGAAAGGAAAGTCAGCCTCTGTCCATAGGGACAGTGTTACCATTCATGATGCCTGGGGAGAAGAAGCCCTTCTGGGTCATGCTCCATAGTCCTTCTGTAAACTGGGGCGACAGAGAGAGCCACCCATGCCCTGTGGCCGGAAGACCAGCTAGGTCACAGTCGTGTTACCCACAGCACAGGAGGAGCCCTGCAGTGTGGGCTGGCTTCCTGTGCCCTGTCTCTATTTGTACTTGCTCATTTACCTTCTGCCTCTGGCCTGGGCTCCTTGGCCAGACATCAGGGCCCTGCATAATGCTGCCTCTCCTCCTCCTCCTCATCAAGCAGCCCCTCCTCTGTTTTGTGTGACATCAGGTCACATAATGGCCCATCTGCTTCTTCCTGCTTCACCTTTGTTCTGTGCACATCCCTCACAGTGTGGAAATTTCCATGCCTTCCTGCTTCTCCCTGGTCCAAGCACCTCCACTGTCTCCTGGAGGATCACAGCAATGTCCTTGGCCAGCCTGTTTTCCGTCTTGCTCCAATAAAGCCAAGGGAGGTTGCTCCTCCTACCTCCTTAGAAACTGTCCACTGCTTCCCTACAGACCGAAATGATAAATAACCTAATAATAAATGGCCTAACCTTTGTGGTCCAGCCACAAGCCTCACTCAGGTGACTTCTGCCCTCTCTTCTTTCTCTCTCTGCATAGTGGCTCAGCCACACCGGCAGTCCTTCTGCTTTCAAGTACTTTATTTGTTCCTTTCCCTGTCTTGAGGCCTTTGCACTGGTGACCGTCTTTGCCCAGGACCCTGTTCTTCCTAAATCTGCACAAGGATGTCTCTTTTGCTTTGTTTACAGCTTAGCTAAAAAGTTTCCTCTTTTTGAGGCCCCTGACTCCAAGCAGGGGCTGATTTTGCCATGCCTTCTTGCTTTCGGGGCACCCTCCTGCTACTGCTCAGCTGGCCAGAGGCTCTGGAATTACCTGCTGGAACCTCACCTCACATCTGACATCTCATTTAACCATGCTTTAACCATGCTGATCACCTCTGTATGCTCTGTATCATTTTCTCCACTATGTCTCTGTCCCTCGCAGTTGCCATGGGAAATGAGCCATCAAGCCTTCCTTTGTGGGCCCTGTACTGCACCCACCTGTATAAGCATGCTGTTCTCAGGGGCTCAAAAGGTGGCTGTGTGTTCAGCCCCTGGCAGCAGGGCTGACTGGGCAAGAGAACCAGTGTGTGAATGCTCCTGGAGTCACAGGACCTCAGACATGGGTGACTCCAGTGCCACCTCCAGGCCAGGACTTTCCCTTTTTCCTGCCTCCCTTTCCTCATCTGTAAAATGGGGGTGTTTGCAATGTGTACTGGGAAGACTGGGCAGAGGAACAGAACACACAGGAGAAGGCTTTTTTCTTTGTCTATCAGCAGCAGCCTTAATATTAACTCTTGAAGACTGGCCTGGTGTTTTAGAAGGTGTGCTCTTCAGGGAAACATATCTCTGAATTGCAGTTGTGTGGCTTCAGGCACAGTGCTGCCCTTCTCTGAGCCCCAGGTTTTTCCTTAGGTGATTTCTAAGAGCATTTTCTGTTTGGAGGTTTTGGACTTCAGGAATCAAGGAGAAACTGCCAGCTTGGGCTTGGGTTTATACACAAATGTGGGTGCTCTAGTGGGGTGTGGCTGTTTTCTGGGTCTGCTCATGCAGGTAATTGTGTGTGTCTGGTCCCCACTTTCCAGAATAGGAGGCTGACTGTGTACAGGTGGGCCCAAGGGGTGAAAAAAAGAAAATGATACAGATTTAATTTGGTGGCTTTTAGCCTTTGAGAGCCTTGTAAAAGCTGTGAACCTAAGAAAATTCTCACAAGCTGAATGTTTTGCATTTCAGAGGTTTATAGGCTGGCTTTTAACCCAGAGTCCTACTTAAGAGATTTCTGCTTGACAAGTTCCCCCTGGCCTTCAATATGCCTCCTGTAGGAAGCCTCCTACAATTCTCATCCCATTCTCATCAGCCTGCGCCCCTTACTTCCTGTGTTTCCCAGAAGTGTTCATGACCTGTCTCTCAGGAGGACAGGACCTAGTTGATAATTTCCTGAGTATCAAGTGTCTGGCAGTGAGGGGTGTCATCAAGCATATGCCAAGTGGGACCGTGGAACACCCCTGTGCTGCAGTAAATGGTGCAGATGTATGTCTGTGCCTGTGACATTGAGGGGTACAGAGCCTGGCTGCCTGAGACACAGGTACACTAGTTCCCCCTGGTTGTGGCGTGCGTTGATGATTAGATTACATTATGCTGCTGCCCACAAGGGATGGGCTGTGCTGTGCTGGGGGATGGATATTCAGGGAGGCAGCTTCCAGGGTACTCAGCTTTTTCCATTTCCCCTGTGTCTTGGTCCAGCTGGAGCAGAGTGAGGCCAAATGTGAGGATGCCCTGAAGACCCAGAAGGCCCTGACCCTGGACCTGGAGAGCATGCACAGTGAGCTGGAGAACATGACCCGGAACAAGACCCTGGTACTGTCCCTTCCTGCAGCCATGGAGGTCTGGATGTCGCAGGCCTCTGGGCACTAGTGTGGGTCAGCTGGGTGCTCAGCACTGTGAGGGGGACAAAGGCAATTATTTTGAACCTGCTGTATTTGGCTGTGGAGTACAGACCTCCATTGTGGGCATAGTTGGTATCACCTTGGAGACATAGATCTCCATTGTGTACCTACTGTGTGAAACCTTGGAGTATAGACCTCCATTCATACCTTAGCTTTATATGAGAGACAGGGGCACTTACTGTGGATGTATTGGGCACTCAGCACTTTGCTAACCATGCAGAGTTCCTATGGTGAACTGAGCATTATATAGGCCAAGAAAAAAAATTTATATATATATATATATATATATATATATATATATATATATATATCAGCTGTATACTCCCATCTGCCAAGGTAAGTGAGGGGGCCAAGGGGTCCTGTTGTGGGCCTACTGTGTGCTCAGTACTGTGAAGATGCATCCAGAATGGGCCTTAGCACCCTAAATGGGAACATGACTGCTTATTATGTGTTATGGACTTGTGTGCTCACCACTGTAAGTGGTTTCCAGGCAGCCAGTGTAGTCCTACTTGTGTGCTCATCTTCATGAAGGGACTTGGTCCTTAATGTTGGGCTATGCATGTTTATTCCTATAAGAAGATAAAGGTATCTCTCGTGGGCCCACTTAGACTCACTACAATGAAAAGCCCCAGCCATTTATTATAGGCCCACTTTGTGCTCTCCACTGAATGGGGACAAATGAACACGTGTTATAGGTCTGTGACACTGGAGAATGTTGGGTGTGGGTTTCAGTGTCCCTGTCTGGATGTACAGGGTTGGCTTACATTTGTACTCATTGTAAAATCCTTAAAGTTTAGATAGACCTAGAGATTTATAAGCAAATGCTTATCTCATGATTCCTCCTGGCCCTTTCATTCTAAATTTTCTTTGCACTAAATTAAGACGAACTTGCCCACAAACACACACACACACACACACAAACACACACAGGATTGTACCCACATACTTAGATACTAAACCACCAGACCCACATTCAAAATAAATGCCCTCAGAGGAAAAATATACAAGCAGATTTGTCCACCCACATAACAGACATTTATCAGGAACCTGCTATAGTCCTGGCCTGGTGCTTAGTGCTGGGGACACAGCTGTGAGCAAAGCAAGTCCCCGTTCTACAGGTTTTCACATCCATATCTGTACTATGTGTTTAAAATGTGCTACATAGATTCCTACAGGGGGATTACATGGATGAAAGATCTACCCCCTTATTCATGTGCATGCCCAGCACACACATGCATACACACACTACCACTAGCAGCAGCAACAGCACATGCATTGTCACCCACTGCACCCTTACCTGTAGGTGGTCACTCACCTCACACACCCATGCCAAGGGACCTTGGTCCCCATCAGGCCCCTTCCTCCCACTGCCTCTCTGACCTCACCCCATCTGCTGGCCTACATCGCACCAGGTGGATGAACAGCTGTACCGGCTGCAGTTTGAGCGGGCAGATCTTCTGAAGCGCATTGATGAGGATCAGGATGACCTGAATGACCTCATGCAGAAGCACAAGGACCTCATTGCCCAGGTGAAGAGTGGGCTTCTGGGGGTCAGGGTGACAGAGGAATGTAAAGGAGGTTGAAGTACTTGGACTACTCCCTGGTCTTAGGATCTTGGAAGAATGCATGCCAGATAGACAGATAGGAATTAGAAATTTCACATAGCTCTAAGGGAGGAAAATATCACCTTCAGGTAGTGGGTGCCCCTCTGGAGGATCTCTGCACCCAGAAAACAATTTGATTTATTCATTTGCCAATCCATATCCATCTGCTTATTGCTCCATCCATTCAACTGCCAAACCATTAATTTACTCATCCATCTAGCCACCTGCCCATATGTTTACCACCCACTCCAGTTCTCATCATCTTATCCATCCATCCATCCATCCATCCATCCATCCATCTTTTCATTTATCTATCCTTCTACCCAATTTCTTATTCGTTATCTGTCCATTCATCCATCAATCCTTTCATTCATCCATCCTTCAACTTGTTTATTTATTCATTCTGTCTAGATATTTATTCATATATACATATATTAATTTATCTGCCCATCCCCTATTTACTGAGGACAGCCTATGTGTGAGACACCACACACATGTGAGGAAGGCCAAGTATGCCAGGGTGGTTGGTCACCCACCCCCTTCCCGTTCCTACCCTCACGTAGTTCAGGGTTCGCGGGCTGGGCAAACCTTATCATATCATCACCCAGAGGAGAGGACGGGCTTGAAAACTGAACCCAGAAAGGAAGTAAACATGATTCTGTGAATCTGGACCTATATTGGGAATCAAAGCAGGCTTCTCTGAGGAAGTGACACTGGATGAGAATCGGAATGAGGAGCAGGAGTTAATTAGATCAGAGTGGGAAAGTAGAGTTAGGATTATGTTCCAGGCAGAAGGAACAGCATGTGCAGGGGGCCTGGGTTGTTGCATTTTGAGGGCCTGAAAGGAAACCAGTGAGGGGAATGTGACACCAGATAAGCTTATTAGCAAGGCCAGGAGATGAGGGCCATCTCAGAGTCATAGAGACTATAATGAGTTTATGTTTTATTTTGTGGATGATGAGAATTATTGGCAAGAGTTTTAGGGGCAGGAATAATTGGAGAGGATGGACTGGTCTGTCAGCTCCACAGGGACAGGACTGTCCTTAGCCATGTCCAGTGCTACATCTAGAACAGAGAAGAGAGCCCAGCATCAAGTAAGTGCTCAGTGAATACCTGTTGAATGACTGACAGCTTCAGCTGTGCAGGGGAAAAACACCTGGGCTTGTGCCAGGCAGGCAGAGTGGAGATGAGTAGATGGACAGACTTGGGGGAAGTTACGAGGCAAGATGCCAGCAGAGGTAGAGCAGGAGCTTTGGACAAAGCCGGGGAATGTGAGGAGAAACCCAGACAATTCCTATCTACATTATGGGGGAGAAGAACTTCACCTAGATGCCGTGAGTGCCTGCCACGTTGCCTGCAGAGGAGAGCTGGGGTGAATGCCCCCAGACTCCCACACAGTCAGATTCCAACTGAGGCTGCTTCTGATAACGGAGGGGTTCTCATAACAAAAACGATCAGTAATGTCACCAGCATTGTAACAGCCAACACAAAAAAGTATGTGTCTCCTTTTGCATTGATTAATAATTTATTTTTGTCCAAAATGGAAGTTTATTTGTTCAGTTATAAAACAAATATGTACATACTACCATTATAAAAGTTTAATAAACACATGTGGAAAGTAGGAAGTGGAGAGGCCATCTTGTTCTTGAGAATTCCTCTCTTCACAAACAATATCAGTCACGGGCTCTACCATTTTATGGGATCTTTACTCTCCATCACCTCCTGGAATCTCTGAATAAAAATCTTATGGACAGTGGTCAAGAAGATATTCTCAGCCCATTTTGTAGATGTGGAGGCTGGATTGCAGAGGCCAGTGATCCAGTCTAGGATCTTAACACCTGGCAGTAGAGCAGTTCTCTCTTGGAATTTGGTCTTTGCACTGTGATCAGCCCTTCTCAGTCTGGGCTCTCTAGGGTATATCATGAAGTGCTGGACAGAGGCGCAGACCATAGGCTGCTGTAATTGGAGCGACTCAGTGAACACCTAGGTAGAGTAGGGTGTAAAAGGTACTGTTTGAGAAATAGCCATTGTTATAGGAGCTCTGAAGACATAGGCATCTGTGGGCGGGGGAGTAGGGACTCTTATGGGTGGCTTCCTGGCAAAGTCTATTGTCTTGTAGTGACTTTTTTTTTTTTTTTGTCTCACCAGTCTGCAACTGACATTGGGCAGATCCAAGAGCTGCAGATGCAGCTGGAGGAAGCAAACAAGGAGAAGCAAAAGCTCCAAGAGCAGGTATATGCTCAGAGCCTCTGCTCTGTGGTGAAGGAAGGGAAGGGCACCCAGGGACCCTTGGACTCTTACTCACTCACTCTTTCCTAGTGTATGTGCCAAGGTGAACACACACACAAAGTCCCTCTTGTCTGTGCCTGCCCTGAATACAAATTATACTAAGCACTAACCAGCATGGGCTTTTTTCCCTCTGAGAAGGGGCTGCTCTATGCAGAGAGGATCTTGGCCCTTTGGGTGTCCTTAGAAGTCATGGTGTCTCTAAACCTCCCTGACTTTCTGTCATTACTGGTAGACTGCTATTATCCACGGAATTCTCAAAGCCCTTGTAGAACTGTCATATGTGCCTGCATAGAATGACAAGTCTCAAGCAAATGTCCACAGACACTGTAGCAACAAGCACAACAAAAATAATAGCAGTGCTGGCCATCGGTGGGTGTTCATGGTGCACCAGGAGCTGATCTCCTTCAGTCTGCATAGTGCAAAGGAGCAGCTGAAGGTCACAAAAGGGAGCCAGTGTACAGAAGCTGGTCCAGCTGCCAAGCATTGGGCAGGTCATATGCCTGGCTCCTGGGTCACCCTGGCCTTTCGCTCACAGCCTATCTTTGCTCCTTTATCATGGCATGGACAGAAGTAAGAATGCTGAAAAAAGTCCCTTTGGATTCAGAAGGGACAGGAAGCATCACCTCTTAAAGCACCTGCGGGGTCCAGTGGTATCCTCAGTTGGGGACCTGGCAGTTCTCACTCATGTGCCTGCATTTAAGCAGGGAAGGAGGCAGTATGACTGGGATCTGGGGCTGGGACTTGCATGTGTCTCAGTTCTGGGACTCCTCTCTGTGTGTCCTCAGCTGCAGGTGGCTCAGATGCGCATCGAGTACCTGGAGCAGTCCACTGTGGACCGTGCCATCGTCAGCAGACAGGAGGCAGTCATCTGTGACCTGGAGAACAAGACAGAGTACCAGAAAGTACAAATCAAGAGATTGGAGGTACTTAGTGGCAGGGAAACCTGCCTTGGGCGTGGAGGGGAGGGGCTTGCTGTTAACTCCATCCAGCCTTCCCCCACCCGTCTGCCTACGAGATGTCTTTGCAGGAGAGACAGTGCCCATCTACCTCCTGTTCTTCCTTTCCTCCCTTCTCCTTTCCTTCTTTTCTTTCTTCTATTGTGCATTCCACAAACAGCCTATCCATTCACCCATCCATCTCTACCACCTCCATCCGCCATCATTACTTCAATCTCTCTCCTATTCTGTTTTTCTTCCTCTACACTCTCTCCTTTCTTCTCATTTATTCAGTTTCACCATGAACACCCACCAAAGGCCTCTACTTGCACACCCTTTTTAAATGGATCTAGTTCTTCCCACCTCTACCCACCCATGCTTCCACTTAGGTGCCCAGCACTCTTTTTGAACAGAAATTTGTTTTGAACCTCATGTGTGCTAAGCCCTATGTCGGGTGCCTGGAAGATAAAAGTATAAAGCATAGAGCTCTGCAGAGGATGTGCACAAATACCCACAGTATGAAGAGGAGGCTATGGGGTTCAGAGAATAGAAGTCCTTTTGAGGCCAAGGAAGTAGAAAGCTTCCAGGAAAGGGGCCATTAACGCTGGGCCTTGAAGGACAGATAAGCCCTTGATGAGCTGAGTCAGGCTTCAGTGATTACATTCATTCACATTTGACCTTGCACTGGGATCTCAGGTGTTTATTCACCTTTTCAGCTTTTCAGGCCAAGGACATAGGACATTTCCAGAATACACTGCTGTTGTCAAGTTATCAAAAGCCTCTCCCATCAGGCACTTGATGTTTGATAAAGCCCAAGAGGATAGGCAGGACAGGCCTCATCTAATGAGGGACAAAAATGACCTCAGATGAGTCAAGTGACTCACTTAAGATAAAGGCTGGTATGGCAGGCAGGGCTGGGACTAGATTAACAGGTGCCCTTCATTCCATCCTGGTCTCTGCAGCCAGCTACCTCACCATAGGACAGTGTGAGGCTACACACCTCCCTGTGACTCATTTTCTTCTTCCCTTCACAGGCCCACAGTGGTCTCTAAACCCACTGTGACTAAAGAATGCACAGAACTTCTTGGCCTCCACCCTCAGTGGTTCTTGGGATGGCCCTGGGGATCCTTCAAGTCAGAACTGTCCGCAGATCACCAGAAGGCTTTGATCTGCTGTGGTTTAAATGATTACCTGCAGTATGTTGGGCCGTATCATTTTTCCATATGATTCAAGCATAGTTAAATGATCACAGACAAGAAAGGAAAATTAATACAACATGAAATAGAAAGATTGTATCTGTAGGTTTACTCTCCTCTCTTCCACCATTATTTGAATGTAGTAGAACCCCAGGTTCCGCTGGCTGAGAGATGGGGTACCTTGAGGAAACAGTTTGAGAGTCATTCTTCCTCCTTTTGCCCCTTTGCTATTCTTAGAAATTGGTTACTAAATTCGCTTGGAAAGTGGATGAGGACCTGAAGAGTAAGCCTTCCTTTAGCAGCCTTCCTGTTAGTCAGTGTCTGATCCATAGTCTGCTTCTCCCCTTGGCCATGGCTCCAGAAAGGAGCTCAGAGTTACCCTGGGCTTGAAATATTCTCTTATGTCAACACTGCATTGTTTGCCCATCAGGATGAATTGATTCCAGGCTTGTTGGTGGCCTAATGAATTCTGCAGAACAGCACTTGGGTTTACTTTCTGTAGCACTCACGCTGCCCGGTGCACCTTTCTATCTGTTGTTTCATTGTTTCCTTGTGGATTTTTGTACCCTAAAAAGGAAAAATACCATGAATTATTAGGGCTGAGGCTCATGACAGATGATCTGATCAAAGGAACTCACTTTATAAATCTGGAAACCAAAATCACCTTGGGAAGTAGTTCTAACCCCCAGCATAGTTCTCTGTCCTGTGCACCAGTGTATCTGCCAGACCTCAGGATGGACGGGGTTTCTGCAAATGTTGACAGTTCCCAGCCTTAAATCTCCAAGTCCTTCATGCCTTTAAACTCAGTAGACTGATTAGGCCTGGGAAGCATTCCTGCTATACACAGATACAACCATTGTCTTCATCTCCAAAAGGTTTACTAACTTGCCCAAGGTCACACAGCCAGGAAGATATAGAGGTGGAATCTGAACCTAGATCATCGTGAGAGTGAGAGTTTTCTCTGTGTTCTGTTGGTTTTTAGAGTAGCAGTTAGAATTTTCTCCATTTTCAAAGTCAATTCATTTGCATAGCAAGAGTTGGGATTCTTAGCCCAGTTACTATATGCAAACATGCAGAGACTCAGCAGAGGATTCTGTTCCTGGCACCTGGCTGGCCTCTCAGAGGTGTGTTCTGGCTCTCACAGGTCCTGGTGATCCGGCTTCGGGACAGCCTGATTAAGATGGGTGAGGAGCTGTCACAGGCAGCAGCATCTGAGTCCCAGCAGCGTGAGAGCAGCCAGTATTATCAGCGGCGTCTGGAAGAACTCAAGGCGGACATGGAGGAGCTGGCACAACGAGAGGCGGAGGCCAGCCGGCGGTGCATGGAGCTGGTGAGTCCTGTCCCCAAACTGGCTCTCAGTGGTTGCAGATATGGACCATGTTGGAGCCCTTCACGCAGTCTAGGGGAGGACTTCAGAAAGGGAAACAAAAGGTCTTGTCTCTTGGGCCTTTGGGATGGGCAAGATGCAGGGAAAAACCTGAAGGAATGGGCTGCAGTCCGACACTGTGGACCAGTAGCATTCACCACTGCTGCCTGGGCACTAAGTGTGTGGACATCTCAGACATCATATTTCTTTCCTACCTCTTCAGACATCAAATTTCTTTCCCTACCTCTTATATTATATTCCAAGGGTAGGACACCCGCATGCAAAAAGGAGGGAACCAATGTGTACTGGATGTCTGCCTTGCACAGGCTTAACATTGTCATGCCCTGTGATTTTTACTCCCAGTTTACAGATGAAAAAACTGAGCCTTCCAAGAAGTGAGATACCTAGCTTAAGGTTGCATGTACAAAATGTAGAACTATTCCTGGGCTATTAACAATAACGGCAAACATGAAAGAGAAAAATGATATGTATTAAGTTCTAGGTGAAGCATTTTTTGTTTATCTTCCAGTCAGAACTGTGAGGTTACTACTTTGTGAGGTCCATTGTAAAAATGGGGAAACTGAGGCAAGGAGCAATTGCCTTGCCTAATTGAGGCTCAGAGTGGTGCATTCACGTACCCAGGGGTGCACATGAATATGAATTCAAATCCAGGTCTGCCCAACTCTTGTAGTCTATTATTTTAGCACTAAATAATGCTTTGCCTCTAGTGTAGTCTGAGGAACAGTTTAAACTTGTTTCCCACCTAATGAGCGTTCTCCATTGTGTGGTGCATCCCAGGTAAAGTTTCCGGCAGACACTGCAGGCATCTCAAGGGTCTGGATTTCTGAATCTGTGACCTGTGAGGCCTCTGACCTCTACTTTGCCCGGAACCACAGAGCCTTCAGTGAGACAACCTGTAGTATGCCACGGTTGGTCCAAAGGCCTGTAAGGTACAGTCATTGCCTCTGAAGTACAGGTTGCATCAGCTTGTCCTCCTGCAGCCAGCAGACTCTGGGCACCATTGTATTCCACAGCCAGAGTCACCCCATCACCTTTGCCCTTGGCAAGCGAGGTGCCTGGCTCTTCTGCATGGGGGCTGGAGAGGTATCATGTAGAAACAGATTCCCAGACAAAGTCCAGATCCCTGGCTTCTAGTTCCTCTGTCCTGGCCCTGGGAGAGACAGGAGTTTGGTCCTGCAGTTGACAGGATGACTTCCTCACTGACAACCTGCTGCTCATGCTGCCATGTCCCCATCTTTTTCCCTTGACATCTTCTTCAGCTGGCAGACAGGAAGGCACTCTGTTACATCAAATAGTGCTTTTCTCCCTCTTTCCCTTGCTCCACCCCAATCCCCTCTTGCCTCTGTTTCCATTTTCTTTTCTCTCACTCCATTCCTGAAGCCATATTCAAATCTTTAAAGGCCCTAAAGTGCTAAAAAGATTATTTAGTCACATCTTGAAGATGTCCCAGATTTAGATTCATGCCACTGTGATAAAGTGATTATTACAATGAAGAGTCACATGAATTTTTTGTGTCCCAGTTCATTTAAAAGGTGTTTGTACTGTATTTTAGTATGTTAAATGTGCAACAACATTGTGTGTTTAAACAATGTACATGACTTAATTCAAAAATAATTGCTGAAGAACGCTTGAGGTCCTTTGAGTTGTTGGAAACGTGGACTGATAGGCTTGCCCCACACAAGGTCACCACAAACCTCCAGTTTGTAGTTAGTGCAGTATCTGTGAATAGTAATGAGGAAAAGTGCAGTGAAGTGAGATGGGCCTGTGCACTGCTCCTGCGTGTAACTCACAGTAGAAATACATAAGCTGTAGGTAACACGCAAAGCTTACATGTATGCTGGAGTTAAGGCATCTTTTTTTTTTCTCATTGTAAGAATCTGGATAAGATTGTCAAGGCTGAGCTTGTCTTTTTATTTATGGTTGGGAGGTAGATGGATTTCCCATGGGTGCCATAATGTACAGCCACGGCCTAGATGGCATAGATGTGTTCTCGCACAGCCATGGAGGTTCAGGAGTCTGAAGTCAAGGTGTTGGCAGAGTGGGCTCATTCCAAGGCTTTAGCACATTCCTTGTCTTCTATGACTTCAATGGCTGCAGGGGTTTCTGGCTCATCATAGCATGACTCCAGTCTTTGCCTCTGTCTTCTCATGTCCTCTTCTGAGTATGTGTGTCTCCAATATCCATTTTTTGCCTGTAAGGACAACTGCCAGTGGATTTAAGACTCACTCTAAGTTGAGGTGGAGCTCATCTTTAGGTCCTTATTTTAACCAAACCTACAAAGAACACCTTTCCAAATGAAGTTATATTCGCAGGTTCCAGTGGACATATTTCATGGGAAATCACCCTGGAATTCACTTCTGGAGTGGAGGGTATGTTCCCACCTGGCTGATAATGTGAAGGAAGCCAGCACATCTGGGGTTCTTTTGGTGCTTCTGGGGGAGAATAAGGCTCAAAGTGACAATGCCAGGCCATTGGCCTCTTCTTTTTTTATTTTTTATTTTAAAGAGAATAAAACACAAGAGAACAGAACAAAGCAAATCAGAACAAAACAATGTAAACAAAACATAGCACTTCACAAAAAGACAACCGGATATCAATGGTAACTACCATAATGTCTCTTTTCTTTGAAATAGTTGGGCATACCTTCACATACAATAGTATCAAACATAACAAAATAGTATAAAACCATTTTAAGAGAATGAAAGCATTACAGGACATTCAAAACCAAATAACAGGGCTCGGCCTCTTTTTAACAGTAGATGTCATACACTTACCCACCTGTCTGCCCTCAGCAATGCCCAGTGTCTTTGGGCAGAGAGGGCAAGGTGGCATGAAAGGGAGGGACCAGAGAACAATTAGTCTCCCATGACCCGTCCTCTAAAACTAGGCTTCACCTCCTGTTTCTATCACCTCTCAATAATATTATCAAATTATGAATCTATCAGTGGATCATCAGGCCAGAGCCCTCATGGTCCAGTGACTGCCCCATGGCCCAAGAGTAGCATCCCACACAGTGAGCCTCTTTTGGAGACATTTTGGATCTCACCCATCACACATGCTGCCATAGCTTTAGTTTTTATTATCAGGCAAGTTTGGTGCTAAGTGCTGGTTCACTACCAAGGAGCCCACATGTGTGGGAAATACGTGATTCAACAGGGAAATAGCACTTGGGCCATTGCTAGTGTATTTTAGACAAAGACAAAGTTTTCTTCAAGATGAGAGTACAGAGTTCTTACAGGCCAAACTGGCAGTCATGCATTGTGATTTGGGGGATCCTTAGCCAGTTGGCATTAATTCTTTCTCCCATGCCCACTGTTACTACCACAAATCCATTTCTAAGAGTAAAGCATTATTCTCTTTGTCTTCCATCTTAAAATTCAAACCTCCTGAAAGGGATAGACGAATCTCCCAACTCTGCAGCCCGGCATTCATTCATTCATTCATTCACTCGTTTATTCCCTCAACATTGTGTTGTTTTGTGCTCAGGCCTTGGCAGATGACTTTCTTCTTTGATGCTTAATGCTAACATGGACTATCACCATCTGCAGGCAACCGTGAGGAAGGCAGAGGTGTGAGGCTGCCTGCGGCTGCAGGGACAGGGTGGCAGAACTGAGACTGGTACCTCTTTATGTCCAGCAGTAGGGCTGTCATAGTGGCACCCTGCTGCCTTTCCAGAATGACCCTGCTGAGATACAGCTCCTCTGTGAGAGGCAGAAGGGGGCTGCAGCCCTCTGGGAGGTGCAAGAAGGATGGTGATGGATCTCTCATCCTCATTTCTTTCTGCCTGTCCCCAGCCTGCACCATTTGTCACTGTTGGTGTTGGTTTAAAGGGCTGTGAGTTGTTGCACGTGGATGATTTATACCCTCCTGGCTCACCGGCATGTCCAGATCAGGATCAATTACCCTACCAATGAAACTTTGCTTCCTGAAAAAGAGAAAAATGAAGTTTTGCCATTAATTTTAGTAAATGTACTATTCCTGGTGACTCCAGGAGCCATTATGGAGAAAAGAATATTCTGGCTCTAAATCATTCAAGTCCATTTGTCACTGGAGTGATGAGACGGCTCATCCATGAACACATACCGTGTTGTTTTTCATTAGTTATGGAGCCCAGGGGAAACTGCCTTGGGCCCAGGCCAGGCACCCAAGGTGAGTATCCAGGGGACTGGAGAATGTCCATGGTGTAAAGAAGACCTGGCTTCTGCCTGCCATCAGCCAGATGTGCCTGCTTCTTCATTGCCCTGGCTGGGCTCTCTTCATCCCCGTGACTCATGCCCTCTGTAGGTTTGCCCTGGGTATCTGCCTCTTGTCACCTGCCAATGCCTGAAAGCATCCGGATAGTCTGCCAATGCCTGAAAGCAACACTGAGCACCCCATGTTGCATTTTTCCTCGACTCACTACTTTTATTCTCCTGGATCTGCCTCCTGCCTAGTCTGCCTTCAAGATTCAGATCAGGTGTCAGATTAAGCATCTCCTCTGTGTGTCCCTGCCCCACCATGCTCATCCCTTCAATACATGCATCACCATCACCCGATTACTAGAATTCACCTGTGTTCCCATCTTCCTAGATAGAAAGCCCCGAGAAAGAGAATGAGTTTAATTTGCCTCCAGGTCTCTAGCTTACAGTTCAAAGTCAGGCATAGGGTAGATGCTCAGTGATTGTCTGTTAAATAGTTTCCTCAACATTTTGAAATTTTCTCTCTGAAATGAATAGCTCAAAAAGTATACCTTAAAAATGAGAAATTTCAGCTCCATAAGTGTTTGCATCCTGTATATGCCCAGCCCTTTTCCTGATGTTAGGGCAGATACAGACATGGAAGGACCAGGCATTGTTCCCTTGAACTGCTAAAGAGCTAAAAGAACAGATGTACCTGCCTCTAAATATCGCTGATATAAAAAGGGATTTGTGAACAAAGAGGAAGCAGTAACATGCAACCAGAAAGGAGCTCTGGGGTAGCTTGTGTGGAGGATATATTATTTCTTTTCTTTAAAAAATACACTATGGTGAATTAATTTTGATGATAATCAAATTAAACAGATTTGTCAGAACTCCTCTGCTTATAGACATACCCTATAATATGAATTCAAACAGAAAGTCTATTTTTATTACAGCTGTATATGAATACATTTGTTAAAGTTTCAAGTCTTTATAAATAAGCTATTTTGATCACTGCACAAGGGGAGTTTTCTTTTGGTTCCCTTAAAAGAAAATAATATTGTCTTGTGGGAGGCAATTAAAGATTACACAGCCAAATAACGTAAAAAGTGAAGTATTATAGAGGTGTTATAGGCATCTTAGATAATGAGGCAGCTTTGAGAGATCAGTTGTCCAGTTGCATTCATCATTGTCTCCTGCTGTGGTTTCAGTGAGTCCCCCAAAGTTTGCGTGTTGGAAACTTTATCCCCAGTGTAACAGTGTAGGGAGCTGGGGCCAGTAAGAGCTAGTCAGGGAAAAACGGATTCATGGGCTTTTCTCATGCAAATAGGTTAGTTACTGCAAAGGTAGATTATTATAAAAGTGAATATGGCCCCTGTTGTCCTCCTGCCTTCTTGCTTTCATCATTAGACAGTGCTGCACAAAAGCCCTCTCCAGACACTGGCTTCATGCTGTTGGACTTCTTAGCCTCCAAAACATGAGCCAAATACATTTGTGTTCCTTATAATCTACCCAGTTCCAGGTATCTGTTGCAGACAGAAAACTAAAAATACTGTCTCGCACTTGCATTCAGCAGGTGTCTAATGAATTCCTGTTGTGTGTTGGATATGGCTGAACCAGGCCACACCAGGTCTCCCAAAAGTCAGAGATAATCTGGATGTAGGAATGCAAGCACATACTCTTCACTCTGTTCTTTTTTCCTTCTCTTCCTTTGTTCTTACTGAAGACCCCTCACTTCATGCCACTTACTAATTAACTTGCTCCTTTCTACCCTGCCTTGCTTGTTCTCTCTCTCTCTCTCTTCTTCTTCCATCCCTCACAGAAGAGGGTGTGTATTCATCTCCTAAGGCTGCATAACAAATTACCAAAAACTGAGTGTTTAAAAACGAGATTTATCATGTACCAGTTTGAGAGGCTAGAAGTCTGATTCATGTGTCTCAGGCCTCCCGCCCTCTAAGGAAGAATCATTCCTTCCTCTCTCAACTCCCGGTGGCTCCAGGTGTTCCTTGGCTGCTGTGTGGATCACTTCAGTCTCTGCCTCTATATCAGATGGTGGTTTTCTCTTCTCTATCTGTGCATGTTTTTTCCTCTTCTCTGTAAGTTCCTGAATGTCTTCTCCCTTCTTATAAGGACACCAGCTTTTGGATTTAGGGCCCACCATATATGTATGGCTTTGTCTCATCTGATCATTTTTGAAGAGACCCTATTTCCAAAAAGATCACATTCTGAGGTTGAATATGGATTTTGACACTATTCAACCCCAATATAGGGTAGTAGAAAGAATACCAGACTTGGAGTCTGAGACCTCAGAGAACAAAGTTAACATTGTGAAGTCTCAGTTTCACTGACTGTAAAAGAGTAAGTGTAACAAGTTTTCTTACTAGATGGCTATGAGTATTAAATGAGATAAAATATACAAAAGTCTCAAATACTGGCACTTACTAGATGTTGCTCTGCTTTACTTCTCCTTGCTTCTTACTTTTCTTGGATTTTCTGACATTCTCCTATGCATGGGAACCATCCTATGCATGGTAAAATATTTAGCAGCATCCCTAGCCTATGCTTACTAGATACAGATAGTACCTCTACCCTAGTCATCACAATCAAATGTATGTATATATATATATATATATATATATATATATATATTCCCAAGTGTCCCAAGGGGACAGAATTACTATCCCATTAAGGACCACCCATCTGATCTACTCTTTAAGGTAGAGCTTCCAGTATTTCCCATTTCACAGATAATTAAACTGAAGCCCAGTGCACCCCAGGGCACCAACAAGGAGAGGAAGAGCCAGAATAGGAGAGGTAGGGAACTCAACTCCCTACACACACAGAAAAGAGATAGTCTTGTTTCAGAAAAACCCATTCCTAACCTTTCCAAGACCCACAGGCGACTTCACAGTGGAATCTAATTCTGAGTGGGATTGAAAGCTTCGCTGCAGACTGTGTACTTTTAATAATGTTTAAATAAAACATGGGAGCATGGGTGTGATCTCTGCACTGAGTCTGGCTTGTCAGCCACCCAGGCAAGGTCATAAATAGTTAATAGACAACCACTTATGGCTCTACTTCTGTTAAATCCAGCATTAATTATATATGTTCCATGAATTATTTATTTGCTATTACTTTGGGGCATACTTTCCACTTTCAGAGGGGAAAAATGAAAATAGTGTGAGGTCTGAAGCAAATGAGAGGAAGCTCGGAGGGTCTTGTGTCTCCTCTGCCCTGGTCTGTTTCCCTTTCAGGATGAAACCTTTCACTGATGCTTTGAAAGGTGACTTTGGATCTGAGAGTGTCCATCCGAACCACCAGGAAAGGAGCTAGGAGCAGAGATGTGTGTTTAACACTTGCCACTCTGAGTGAGGCAGATTCCTCCTGATTTACCGTTTTTGCCAATTTCTGTGGTGTAAATTCTGTCACCCAGGCTGATGTATCATTGAATGCAAATTTGGGAAGCCAGGCACAGTAGCACAATATTATATATCATTTTTTACCATATAGATAGGACAAACACAAGTAATTCCAATAATATAATAATAAAATGTTAGGAAGATAATTAGGAAGCATATGAGTATGTGTTATCTTTTTAAATCACTTAATTTTTAATAACTGTGTTTGATAACAAGCTTGGAAAATTCTTGAAAATGTATTAGCTCTCATCAGTCCATATGAGCCATTTCCAGCTGCCCCATGACTTGGCGTCTTCTTGGAGTAGGGTACCCATTCCCTGGGTAGAAGGTTATCAGTGGAGTGGAAGGAAAGTTTGGAGACAGAAGACTCCTCTATCAAATCTCATCACTCACTGGTTGTCTTTATTAAAGCAAAATTATAGCAAGCTATTTAACTTTGTATGTGAAATAGGTACCATCATATCTACACAAAGACTAGAACAAGTGATTCATGCCATGCTTATTACTCTACCTGTCTCATTATTGTCCCTAAAGACATATTGGTTCCTCCATCTTTTATGTGCTTCATCCTGTTTTCTGACAGTGTGGTCACATGCAGTAAGAATCTTAGAAAGTCCAAAGCCAGATTCTTTTTGATTTTTGAGTTGTCTTAATTTCTTTAGTTTGGTTTTTACACCCAAAGACCCATGTTTCCACCCTCCAGGTTGGAATAGGGGCCCCTTCCCTGAGCATTTGCCCAACCCAGAGTTAAGGGGTTCATTTTGAAAAGCTCTGAATATTTTCCTTCTGCAAATGGTTCTGAACTTGAGCACATAAACTTGAATTATTTTGGCTGGGAATTGAAGTATTTAAAAAGTCATCCCATATGGAGGGCATTTGGGGCCACAAGCTGGGTGTAAATAACACATTTTATTGCTCTCCTGACAGAGAGATAGCTCTCCTAATTACTGTCCCGTTATCTCAGCACGATCCAAAATGGCCCAGCACGTTTATGAACTCCATGTTGGCAGACTTTGTTAACTCTGCCCTTAATGGCCTTCTGCATACGCAGAGAGCTGCAGAGCACCTTGTGTGCACTTATGTCCCTCCCCACCTTCTCGCTCCATTTCTGAATTGCCTGCCCTCACTACCAGAGTTTTCTATCCAAAGAAACTTGGTCCTAAAAGGAACTTAGGGCCTGGTACCACCAGCTCCAAGCAAGTTTCTGTATATGTGCTGCTGCAATGAGCACCCAAGCATGTTTCTGAAACTGAATTTTTCCACTGTGTCTTTATCCCAAATGCTGAATGTGTTCATCTCAATTCAGAAGGTGCTGTTGTTTAATGAAATGAGTTTTTTTTTGCATCTTCCTCTAAGATGAGATATTCTGATAATAAAAATCTATTACCAAAAGTATACCTAGGAATAATTGGGTCTATTACTCCTCGGCTTGTAGCTTCATTTTTGCATTGGAAATAGGCTCTCTGGCAATTAATCAGAGTTTAAAGTTGCTAATACCAATTACAAACAATGTGCTGCATCTCAAGTTGGTAAATGAGGAGCAGATACTAATCTTGTCCCCTGAGACTTCATCAATTGAACTTTTGTCAGTTCAGACTTGCTGGAAATTAGAGTAACTTAACTCCATGTTAATTACTTAAAAATGAAAGAGAGGTATTGATTGAATACTGCAGGTGTACATTAAATTATTCAAATAAATCAAATTCAAAACATTTAGATGAGGTTTTGTGTCCCTTAATTGCATGTCAAGGAGGCCTATGAAGTTTAGCCATCACAGTGGAAGAACCAGCACTGATACCATTTAACATCTTTAAGAGATACTGGTCCCAAGGAAATGCAAGGGCACCAAAGTTAAAATCTTGGTGCCTTGAATTCATTTCCAAATGACAATTCAATTTGAAGGGTAATTCTTCTCTTTCTAGTGGTATTTCTTTTGCTGAGCTTAAATAGCAAGAAGAAAGCACTAGAAACTTAAGGTAGACTAAGCAATAGGAAAGCAAAAGTGTTCTTCCTGGGAGAATTTACTGTTTTAGAATTTGAAATGTATGGAGCTGGGAAAGGATGAGAGAATTTGTCAAATTATGGCTCTTTTACTTGTAAGTGGTTAACAAAATTCAAATTGATTTATCCAAAAGGAAATTGATTGGTTCATATCACGACAAAATCTAATAGCTTCTGGTTTCAGACCCTGCGAAATTCAGAGATTCACATATCAATAGTCTGATTCCAGGTTTTGGAATGCTGATTGTGCACAACCCTCTCCAAGTCTATGCTGAGAGACATTGCATTAGCTGCTTGACATTGGCCATTATAGGAATAGTATATTGTGGAAACTGACAGATGCTACAACCAGAATTTCTGCCCACTTGTCCTCTATAAAACCAGTTTTAAAAATTTACAGGCACACCACTGGTTGAATCCTCTCCCTCCCCATCTTCTGTGTGTTGGTCTCAGGCAAGTTTTCCCTTCTCAGTGGCCTCAGAGTCATGATACCCACCTCATCATCCTCAGTAAGAAGAAGATCCCTTCTACCCAGCAGCTCAGACCAAAGTCCAGCAGAGGAATTCCATTGGTTTTGATTAGTCTGGTTGGGCTCCATGCCTATGCCTAAGCTGAGCCCTGGTGGTTGAAGGCTATGAGATATGATCAGACAATTATGGAATGCATGTCCTGCCCTGAAAGATAGAGTAGAGTCGGCTGCATCCTAACCTCATGAACTGAGAGTTAGGGAAGAGTAGTTCCCCAAGGACAACTGGGGTGTTGGTGCCAGAAGAATGGGAGTGTTCCCAGGAGGTGAAATCCTCTGATACCCACTGCAGAGGCTGTGCCTGTTGCCTTATTTTGCTGGTGTCTCTCACCTTCCTAGGTTTTCTTGCCCTTGACTTGATTCAGCCTTTTCCACCTCTGTGTTTATACTTTTTCTGTTATTTCTAGGCTGGATTGTTCTATAATAGAGTAGATAAAAGGGGTGGGGGAGGAGAGCAGAAGGGACAGCTTTTTATCCTCTTGAGGAAGAGGCTCACCTAGTTTGAGCAGCTGCCAGGAGGCCTGATTTGGTTTGGGTTCTGCCTGTAGCTCACTGTACAGTTGGTATAGTTCATTGTGTGACTTTGGAAATGCCTCTCCCCTTGTTAGACTCTCTTTTCACAGTGGAGCAAATGATTCTGTAAGGCTTGTTCCTCAGACATCCCAGAACTAGCCGATCATGAGCTGTAAAGTTTAAGCGTATCCAAAAGGGCTGATAGTTACCGTGGCAGCAGTATCTAAAAAAAGCACCTCTCTGCACCCCAGGGTCTATACTTGGAGTCACAGAATCACAAGCCTGGAGGTCTGTAGCTGTCTTCATTCCAACTTCTTTGTTCTCAGAGTTCAGATTGGTTGAAATTCTACTGTGGGTCATGCACCTGTGGGTGTCGGGAGTTACTGCCTCCACCGGAACAGCATCACTGTAGCTTCTTCCCTCTCTCCAGCTCCTCTCAGATGGATGCTACATCTGAAAGTGCCCTCTTACCCCTGGGAAGATGGTTCAAATGGCAGAGAGATGTCCTCTTGCTTCTTTCCCTTGAGAGAGATTGCCAGTTACCCAGCAGTTCCGATGTGCTGTTTGTTCTTTTTGGAAATAGCTCAACATTCATTCATTCATTCATTGCTTTTAAACTGACAAATACAGATTGTATGTGTTTATAGGAACAGTGGGATGTTTCAGTACTTGTGTACATTATGGAATGATCAAGTCAGACTAATTAGCATATTCATCACTTCCAAAACTTGTTCTTTCTTTGTGGTGAGAACATTAAAGTTCTGTCTTCCATTTATCTTGAAATAGTACACTGACTGTAGCCATCTTGCTGTGCCACATAACAGCAGAACTCACCATTGCTTTCTGTCTGTGACTTTGCATCTGTGGGTGTTGTAGTGATGAGCATAAATTCTCTTCACATCTCTTTGATCCATAGCTGGTGTAGATCTGTGGTAGTTAGTAGCACGGCTCCCCATTGGGTCTCACCTGCTCTCCCACTCTGACACCTGAGGCAGCGCTGTAAAACAACTTGCTAAATTCATGATCAGATCTGCTTGACCTTCTGTTTTTTTGTAAATAAAGTTTTATTGGAACATAGTCACAATCATGTACATGCTGCGTATGGCTACTCTCATGCTGCAGTGTCAGATGTGTTTGTGACAGACCATTTGACCCATAAAATCTAAAATATTCATTATTTTATTGTTCATGACTTGCTTTTCTCCTGGGATACTGCTTAACACACAGTTGACTTAAAATCACCAGTGGGGAGAAGAGCTGGACAGAGCACTTGAGTGGGATTGAGGAGGCTAAGATGCACCTTTCAATTCTGCCAAACCCTTATAGTGTGACCTTGGTGTTAGGCTCTCATCTTCTTGGCTGTCTCTTGTCTTATAACATGGGCAGAGTCACTGCAACTCCACAACATCGCAGGAAAAATTTGATGAGGCAATGTGTTTAAATGCTTATCCCAGTGCCTGACACAAAGGAAGTCCACTATTACCAGCAGCAGCGTCACAATCATTATCCTCCTCCTCCTCATCATCATTACCACTGCCAACACCATCATGAAAACTGTCACTCTCACTACCATGACCATCATCATCACTGCCACCAATATCATTCATCATCATCATCATTATCACTGTCACCTTCATCATCACATCACCATCATCTCCTCCCACTCACCATGACCATCACCACCATGACCATCATCATCATCATCAACATCATCACAAGTGGGAGATACAAATCAGAGAGTGCTCCAAAGCCCCTTTGAGAGTAAATAAGCTCTGAGCTTCAGAACAGGTATAAGCCTAGGCCAGTGGTTCTGTGGTGGATCATTTCCAGTTTTATAATTTTGGGAATTTCATCCCATGTGCTGTACTCCCAGCTCTGTGAACTGTGGTTCCTAAATGCCTCCTCTTTATGCCTCAGCTCCATTGGAATTCTGCCCTTCCCCAGCCTTGCCTTGGCTGCATTTCAGGTAAATAACTCGGAGCCCATCCTGCCACATGTCACCTCTGCTGCCTGCTTAGATAATTAGAATCAACGCATTCATTTCCCTAACAGCATTCTCATCTTCCCCCTTGCAAAGTTTTCAAATAGAAAAAGAAAGGCAAAAACGAACTACATCTGTCCTTGTTCAGGCAATTTGCAGCTGTCCACAGCTGACATCCACCCAGTTGGGTGGCATAACTGGGTTTCCTGTTTGCCTTCAGTGGGGGGATGACATGGTCATGGTCTGTGCTGAGTTAGAGGCAGAACATCCTGCTGGAGAAAGGCTTATAAACAAACATTCAGGGGGAATCCTTCAGGCTTCTGCTTTTCTGAGTTAATTGATTAGTGGATCAGCAGAAAAAAGTCTGATGTCACCTTTTCGTAAACAAAGGAAAGAACATAAAATGGTTTTTACTTCTTCCTGAGGGCCTTCCTGAGGGTCTGGGTAGCAACTGGATGCTGTATCCCAAGGATTAACAAATATTTTATGTAAAGGGTCAGACAGTAAATATCATGATTTTTTAAAAAAGATTTTATTTAAAGAGAAGCAAAAGCAAATAAAGGGTAGAGATAATACAGAAATCCAAAAAAAGGATAAACAAGAAATCACTAGTTAATAAATTACATATTATTCTCTTAGAAATAGTTGTTCAAGTTACAAAATTAAAGCATACAAAGTGGACAGTCAAACAGAGTGTGAACAGCTATGCATGCATGAATCTCTACGTTTATTTCTATCCTTTCTGTATTAGAGGGAAAAACAAAACTTAGCAAGACAAAACAAAACAAATTCCTATAAAAACATGAAACCAAAAAGTTGTATAAAACCACAGTACAAGGTGGTCTACAATGATTACTGTGTTGTTTCTTATTATCTTCAATAGAATGTCTGTATCATCAGGCATAATTGAATATAGCAGTATAATTGAGTATAGCAGTAAATAATAATATTAGTAAAAAATAAAACATTGTAGACAGTATAAAACTTCAAAGGCAGGTAATAATCAAACCAGATTGGATATTCTAGTGAATCTTGTCATCTTAAGTGCAGTTGCCTATACTCTCAGACTTGATACTATCAATCATAACAGTTTTGAATAAAATCTATCAATATAAAACAGCGATCCAATAAACCAGATTCGATTACGATCAGTCATGGTAAAACTATGTAGGTTTTACAGAGCTTTAGATTAAGTTAATAGGAAATTAAGGATGATTACCATACTATATCCTGTTATTTTCAGGATTACTGTCTGTGCCTTCAAATCTAGTACAGGTAGAATGACTGGAACAGAATATAATACATCTAAGCAGAGTAGTGTGAGTAATGTGTGTTTTAAATCCTGGTGCACTATTAAATATAGCGTATCAAGGCCATCTATGTTAGAGTTTCTAGTTATCCTTCTCTGCCTCATTTCTGCTATGCTACTTTTTTGCCTTTGTTTAGTTTTCTCCTTCATTCTACTGCCTGCCCCACTCATTGAGGCCTTTCTGCCACTGTTCCTAAAATCCCAGTATTTTTTTTTCTCTCTCTAGAATGTCCTTCAGTATTCTCTTTAAGGTTGGATTGGTGGTCACACACTTGCCCAGTTCCTCTTTGTCATGGAAGTATCTTGTTTCCCCATTAATTTCTAGTGACAGTTTTGCAGGGTACATCAATCTGGGCTGGAGGCCACCTTCCTTCAGGGCTTGGAATACTTTGCTCCAAGCTCTTCTTGATCTGATGGTCTGTGTCAAGAAGTCAGCCGTGATTCTGATGGGCTTACCTTTATAGGTAATCTGTTTCTTTTCTCTGATGGCTTTTAATATTCTGTTTTTATATTGAATTTCTGGTATCTTGATTATTATATGTCTGGGTGTAGCTCTGTTTTGGTTGTAGGTGGCTGGAGTTCTGTATGCCTCACACAACTGAATGTCATTTTCTTTTCCCATGCTTAGGAAGTTTT